>JAMKQA010122806.1:0-11587 GCA_024699735.1 Posidonia australis | reverse complement strand
GGCAAGATGCTGGACTTGCCTAGAGAAAAAGACATTTGACGGATGTCATCCAAGTAGTTGGAGTTACTAGACCAAAGAGGGCCTCGCCTGCTTGGGAGAGGTTGCGGAGATCCAAAAAGAAAGAAAGGACTTTGTTCGTCTAGAGCAAAGTCACAAAGAGGCAAACTAGACTCCGATTGTTTGAAATAGAGATCCAAAAGGAGCAAAAACTTCATCCAACCAGAGCGAAGTCACAAAGAGGCAAACTAGACTCCAACTGACTAGAACAGATATCTAGAAACAAGGAAGGGACTCCATCCATCTAGAGCAAAGTCACAAAGAGGCTAACTAGACTCCGACTGTTAGGAACGGAGAACCAGAAGAAGTAAGGACTTCGTGAAGTCACAACGAGGCAAACTTGACTCTAACCTTCCAAAACAAAGATCTAGAAACAAGGAAGGGACTCTGTCCATCCAAAGAGAAGTCACAGAGAGGCAAACTAGACTCTGACCATTTATGAAGGAGATCCAGAAGGAGAAAAGACTTTATCTGACAAGAGCGAAGTCACAAAGAGGCAAATTGGACTCTAACTATCCAAAAGGGAGATCCATAAATCAGGGACTTTGTCTATCTGAAGTGAAGTCACAAAGAGGAAAACTAGACTCTGATTATCTAAAACGGAGATCTAGAAGAAGCAAGGACTTTGTCCAACCAAAGTGAATTCGCAAAGAGGCAAACTAGACTCCGATCGTCCAAAATGGAGATCCAAAAACTGTTGGAATAAATGTGTATTTTGTATTGTTTTTGATAATAAAAAAAAAGGAATCTATTATGCTCTAAAAAAATGATTTGAGAATTATTGATGTATTAGAAGAATAGGAGAATCATCAAAGAGGCGAGAATGAAGAATGCAAAAAGGATATCAATGTAATTGCTTGTATCAATCATATGGTTTAATTGTACTTATAATTATTTCAAAGTGGATGTAAATTTGGCATATTGAAATATTAACGGTATACCAAATGAGAAAAGGTATTGAAATTTGTAATAATCAAGTATAGATAAAAATTGGTACTCCGAAAAATTTCAGCATACCGAATCAAGAGAATTCGGCATATTACGCGGCACACCGAATTTCAAAAGATAGTGGATGGAAGCAAAGATCAAGACAGCACTCTCAAGATTTTCAGCATTCCAAACTAAAAGATTTTGGCATACCGAAGTTATTTCGGCATACCGAATCGTTTGTGAAAAGCAAAATAGCAAGCAAAAAACGTCACACCAATTTGTTACCAGACTTCCAAATAAACTAGCCGTTATACTAGCCAGTAGACTCAAGGATTACCCTCCCTAAACCTATAAATAGGGTTCAAGGATCATCAAGCACTACTAAGCTCTTTCTCTCTAATTACTGCCTGTGTTCAAGCTTCATTCACATTCCTAGCTCATTTTTTTCCCAAGTCCATTTGCTTAAAAGCCTCATCAAAGAGATTGGCACTTGTGGGAAAGGTTTGATACTTCGTAATCAAGTAATTTGCGTATTTCTCTGGTTGGGAGAAGGTTCCGTAGTTTGCAAGAGTTGGCAAGGGTTTTTGCGCAACAAGTAAGTATTTATTTTAAATAGTCAAAGGGAACTCTCGAGGGTATCTCAAGGAGTAGACTAGGCCGAGGTTTGGTTGAACCACTATAAAATCCTTGTATACTTCATTGTCTCTCCTCTTTCTGTGCTTGTTTAATTAGTTAGCTTAAATTCTATATTTACTTGTGTTTGTTATTGAAAACTCATAATAGAACTTAAAAATACTAAGTTTCATTATTCACCCTCTCTAAAAAAGCCTCTCGATCCAATAATTGATATCAGAGCTTGGTTTCCTAGATTATAGGATTTAACACATTCTCTAGGAATATATGGCTTCTTACAACTTGATAGAGGGACAAAGCATTAATTGACCCTCATTTTTTGATAGATTAAATTACAACTACTAGATGTGTAGGATGATAATCAACTTAAAATCCATAAACCATGAATTTTGGGATATTGTTGTAAATGGATTTCCACAAAATAATAAAACCCACAAAGAATGGAATGAGGATAAAAAAAAATGCACAACTTGATGGTAAAGGACTAAACATTTTATTTTATGCTGTGAATCAAGAACAATTCAATAGGATCTCTAATTGCATTACATCACATGATGCATGGCACGCTCTAGAAGTAACACATGAAGGAACCAATCAAGTTAAGGAAACCAAAATTAATATGTTAGTTCATTAATATGAATTATTTAAATTGAAACCAAATGAATCCATAAGAGACATGTTCACTAGGTTTTATGAAATCACCAACACACTTCAGTCTCTAGGCAAACATTTTTCTGAAAGTGATCTTGTGAGGAAGATATTTTGATCTCTTACTCCGGATTTATAGAAAAAGACAACCGCCATAGAGGACGCCAAAGATTTGTCAAATTATTCTTTAAAAGACCTAATAGGGAACTTAACTACAACTTAAAGAAAAAGAAAAGGAGAAAGAACAAGCAGAAACTTCTAAGAAGAAAACAATTGCACTAAAGGTTACCTTAAATTCAGAGGAATCCGAAGAAGACGAAGATATAGCCTTATTAACTAGAAAATTCAAGAGGTTTATAAAAAGAGGAAAGTTTCAGAAAAAGTGGAATAAAAATCAAGACAATAACAAAGAAAAGGAAGATCAACCTTTATGTTTCAAATGCAATAAACCTGTACATTTTAAAAAGGATTGTCCTTTACTCAAAATGCAATTAAATAAAAAGAAATCTAATAGAAAGAAGGCCCTCCAAGTGACTTGGGACGAAAGTGAATCATCTTCGGATGATGAATCTTCTTCCGACAGTGAGCATGCCAATATGTGCTTCATGGCACTTAAGAAAGATGGCAACTTATCCCCCATGAAGGAGATTAACACGGATGAGCTTTTAGAAGCATTTAATGACTTATATGACAAATATAAAAATTGAAAATAAAATCTAAAACCACAAGTAAAACCATTCAAAACTTAACTAAAGACAATGATTCTCTAATCAAAGAAGGAAAAAGAATAGTACAAGAGAATGAAGACCTAGATAACAAAAACATTGACCTTAATATGAGCATTGATCAAATGGAGTACAAGATAAAGAATTTAGAAAAAGACATTACACTGTTAAAGAATAAAAGTAATGACCTACTAAATATAGTGACGAAATTCACTCAAGGTAAATAGAACTTAGATAAACTCTTGGCAAGTCAAAGACATTCCTTAAATAAGCATGCACTTGGCTTTTCAAAGTTTATTGATATTCCTTATGAAAATCGATTTATAAGGGCATCTTCAAATGAGAAATACATCTTTGTTGTGAAGAAACATCCTAAGTGTCTTGAAAAGAACTAAAATAGAAATAATGAAGTAAGAAGAAAAACAAATGTCAAGTGGGTGCCTAAGTCTTTGCTTGAATCTCATGATGTAGAGACACTATGAGCTCCAAATGGATACTTAATAGTGGTTGCCACAGCCTCCTTTGCACCTTGAGCTCCAAGGAAGAAGGAACCATCACATTTAGTGACAATGCCAAATGAAGGATTGTAGGAATAGGAAATGTAGGTACTAATAACCCTTCCATTGAAAATGTGTTGCTAGTAGATGGCATTAAGCATAACTTAATTAGCATTAGTCAGTTACGTGATATTGGATATAAAGTAATGTTTGATAAAAAGGAATGTACCATAATAGACTCAAACACTAACAAAATAATATTTATTGGAAAAAGGAAGAATAATGTTTTATAAAATAAAAATCACATATAAACCTAACATGAACATATCTTGTCTTGCTTCATCAAATGATGCTAAATGGCTATGGCATAAAAGACTTGGCCACATGAGTATGAGTCAACTATCAAAATTGTACAAAGATGATCTTGTAGCAGGATTACCCAAAGTTGATTTCATAAAGGATAAATTATTTGATGCATGTTAATTTGGGAAACAATGTAAAACTTCTTTCAAAACTAAAGATTTGATTTCTACTACTAAACCCTTGGAATTAATTCATATGGATTTATTTGGGCCTAGTAAAATCATGAGTCTTGGTGGGAAAAGATACGTACGTATTTGTAAATGTTAATGATTTCATAAGATTTACTTGAGTCTTATTTTTTGCAAACAAAAGTGATGTATTTTCAAAATTTCAAAAGTTTTGCAAAAACGTTCCTAATGAAAAAGAACTAAGAATTATAAAGATCAAGAATGATCATGGTGGAGAATTTGAAAATGAAGATTTTGAAATTTTTTGTGATTTAAATGGCTTTGAACATAATTTTTCTTCCCCAAGAACTCCACAACAAAATAGAGTTGTAGAAAATAAAAATAGAACACTACAAGAAATGGCAAGGACCTTGCTTTGCAAAATAATTTGTCAAAGTATTTTTAAGCCGAAGCTGTGAATACATCTTGTTACATTTTAAATCGAGTTTCACTAAGACCAATTTTAAATAAAACACCTTTTGAACTATGGTTTTGCAAAATACCTAGGATTTCATACTTCAAAGTTTTTGGGTGTAAGTGCTTCATCTTGAACATCAAGGAAAATCTAGATAAATTTGATCCTAAGGCTAATGAGTTAATATTCCTCTAGAAGCAAGGCATATAGGATATATAATAAAAAAAACCTTAACTATGGAAGAATCTATGCATATAGTATTTGAAGAAACAAGTAACAAAAAGGCAATTGAGATAGAATATGAAGATGAACTTGAACAAATTCAAAACACCTTAAACAACCAACATCTTGAAGAAACTAACAAGAATGAACAAACAATTTCCAAACCCAAGGAATGGCAATTCGTATCTGGACACCCCAAGGAATTAGTTATTAGTGAGGTTTCCAAAGGAATCCTTACACGATCCAATCTAGATCATGGGTGTGCAACGTATGCATTTGTATGATCAATTGAACCCAAAAATATTAATGAAACTTGTAATGATGAATATTGGGTAAATGCAATGCATGAAGAATTAAATCAGTTTCAAAGAAATAATGTATGGAATTTAGTCCCAAATCCTGAAAATCAACAAATCATTGGAACAAAATGGATTTCCAGAAACAAATTAAATGAATCTGAAAATGTAATTAGAAATAAAACTAGGCTTGTAGCCCAAGGCTATAATCAGGTGGAAGGCATCGATTTTGATGAAACCTATACTTTTGTAGCTAGATTAGAGTCCATTAGAATGTTAGTAGCATATGCTAGTCATCTAGAATTTAAACTCTTTCAAATGGATGTAAAAAGTGCATTCTTAAATGGAATCATTGAGGAAGAAGTTTATGTCAAACAACTCCCTGGTTTTGAGGATGAATCTTGTCTCAATCATGTTTATAAGTTAAACAAAGCATTGTATGGACTAAAGCAAACACCTAGGGCTTGGTATGAAAGGTTAAGGAAATTCTTAATTGATGAAGATTTTTTGATTGGTGCTATTGACACTACTTTGTTCATAAAGAAGGTAGATAATGATATATTAATTATTTAAGTGTATGTTGATGATATCATCTTTGGATCTACAAATGAAAACTTATGCAATGATTTTTCTAACATAATGCAAAAAGAATTTGAATTGAGTATGATGGGAGAATTGACATTCTTTTTAGGCTTACAAATAAAACAAACCAAGGAAAGAATATTCATTAACCAAGAAAAATACACCAAGAAATTATTAAAGAAATTTGGTATGGAACATAGCAAGATAGCTAAGACACTTATAAGTACCCCCACCAAGTTGGAAAAGGATGAGAATGGACAAAAGGTGGAACAAAAATTATATGGAAGAATGATTGGATCCCTCTTGTATTTAACAGCTAGTAGACCCAATATAATGTTTAGTATATACTTGTGTACAAGATTTCAAGCTTTCCCATTGGAGTCTCATCTGAAAGTTATTAAATGAATCTTAAGATATTTACAAGTATCAATTGATTTTGGATTGTTTTATCCTAGAAACTGTAGTTTAGATCTACTAGGATACAATGATGCTGACTATGTAGGGTGTAGGACTGATACAAAAGCACTAGTGGGACTTGTCAATTCATAGGGCATTCTTTAGTCTCCTGGGTTAGCAAAAAACAAAATTGTATAGCACTCTCAACAACATAGTTAAATATATTGCAGCTAGATGTTGCTGTGCTCAAATATTATGAATGAAACAAACCCTAAAAGACTATGGTATAACATGACCTACAACATCAAGTTTTTATGATAATACAAGTGCAATTAACTTATCCAAAAATCCAGTACACCATTCTAGAACTGTAACGACCCTTAAGTCGCTATCCCAAAACCTAGCTACAAATTTTATTTAATTATTTGTTTTATCTTTATTATTAACCAACAATTACACTAATGATGTAGCTAAGGATAAGTACTCTCAACAAGAAATAAAACTAATAAACAACATAAATAAACTAAAATAACACTCAACTAGATCCCCGATGTGTGGTGGCGTGACTCCTCTTATATGCACTAGCAACCAACAGCTACTATCCTACACCTATCAAAACACACAAAACAAAGCACACATGAGTGACCACTCAACGGTCACCCAACACGCTCTCCACCTACAAATCGGCAACCTATGCCGAGAGTAACCAAACACAAGCATCACACGTGGATGCCGACAAACCAAAAGGGCAATCTACCGACGCCCAACACACAAGCACTAGCATCCTTTTCGGATGCCGCAACACCAAACCAGGCAGTCTACCACTGCCCAGCAGGCCACTAAATCACAAAACCATGCCTTTAAAACCATTCTTTTCTTTTCCTTTGCAAAACCATATGCGTGCACTTTAAAACCTTTTATGCATGCCCGAGAAATCTACTCTTGCCATCTCAAGCCCAAAACAACACTAGAAGCACAACTACAAAAACTCTGCTCTGTACAACATGGTCTCCTCTAGACCCAAGCACACACCAAAGCACAGAGCCTGCACTCCCAAAACAACGGAGCCACCGCTCCAAAAACAATGGAGCCACTGCTCCCAAAGCACTACGCGTCAACAAGCACTAAAGCCACGGTCTCCTCTAGGCTAAGAGCCTGATTTCCTAAACCAGGACTCTGCACAAATACAAGCACAAACAGTGTGTCGAACTGCCCAGTGCCAAGCAGACAACACTGGCCACAAGCAGTCCACTGAAGAGCGACAACATTGTCTGCACTACCATGGCGAAGCCACTCCTTGCAAGAGTGATCACCGTCCTGCGATTCTCCCACTTGGAGAACCCTCAACAAAGCCAACCCCTCCTTGGGAAGGCAGTCCTGTCTCTCAGGACGCTACCAGCTACAGGGCACGCGTCCCACCCGCACTAGCCACCACATGGTATGACTCCTCATGGTGCCCTTCACACGGTGCTCAGGAAAGAGTCTCATACCTCCACACTCGACAACACCCGAGCCATAGTGCTCACAGCGACAACAGGAATATCATACCTCCCCGTCATGCCACAAAACACCTCAACCCGCGGACCTCAACTTCAGCCCTGCGAACGACAGTAAAGGAGTGTCATACCTCTAAGACCCGACGAACACTCGCCTCAGTCTGTTGGTCCCTAACGCAAACAGAAAGCATCGGAAAACTCTTTTTAAAACCATTTCCAAATCCGTACTTTTCTCTTTCCAAAACTCTCTTTTGGAAAACCTTTTCAAAATCATTAAATGTTCTTTAGTACTCAAGCAACATTGTGCCCAATAGCGACACAGAAACCAAAGGCCGAGAAACCACAAAATAGCCTCGACAGCTCTCCTGTCAGGCCCAGACAAAAGCACCTTGGGAGCGTCTGCGTTCATGAGCACTATGCTCAACCCACAACCAAAACTCAAGAAAACACCAACAATAAAGCAAACATAACTAGAACTCCATGCTTTGGTGTCAAGTGTAAGACACCTACTGGCTCGTGTCCCTCGACAGCACAACTAGATCAGCTCAGACACCCAAGAAAGTGCCACTGAATACTCCATTCAGTGCACCACACACAAAACCACACAAACCTTAGACCTAGGGACACTATCATTATCCCTAAAGTCTAGTCTAAACCATCTGGGGAAAGAACCTATTATTTCTAAATCATTTCATCTTTTATTCTACCAATAACTTAAGTGGAATCTTGCTAATTCGTTTTAGGCAAACCCTAGACCATTCTAATGATTATCGTAATCATTTATGCCATTATATTTATCTCCCCAAGATTTATATATATATATATATATATATATATCAAAACATAAGATAACTTAATGCAGGATCAGGGCCTGAATCGGCAAACCCAAATGGAATGGTCGACCAAACTTGGGCTCTGGGCACCAGATCGGCAGACCGAAAAATCACTTGGTCGACCGAAAACCCTTGATTCGGTAGACTGAAAACGTTCGATCGACCAAACCAGAAATTTTGTCAACACCCAAGACTCTCAGAACAGTAGACCGAATAAATTTGGTCGACTGAACCAAGGATCGAGGGGACAATCTGCAATAAAAATGGCATACTGAAATAAATTGGCATGCCGAATCAAGCGACTGCAGGGCAACCCGAAACGGGACCTAATGCCCAATTCTGCAAACCACCAAACCAAACCATGCAAACAATATATCAAAATGAAGATCTCAACGAGATCTTCCGAATCAAACAAACAACACTAAGGTCCATCAAACAGATCTCGAGAAAACAACAGAAAACACAAAGGGGGCACTATTCACTCTAAACCACAAATATGGCCATGAATGGCCCATAAATGCACAATAAATTCTATAAAATTTACTACAATTACCAGCACACTAACATTCATCTATGGTACAAATTTGGAATCGAAATAAAATCTACAGGGTGCGTACCTCCACCGAAGACGTGGCGATGCGAGACGGACGGCGACGCTCCTCCTCCAACCACGAGTTTCTCCTCTCCTCCACGCGACGACGGCGGCACGACGACGGCTGCATCCTCCCTTCTCTTGCCATCTCTCTCTCTTTCTCAATCTCGCAACCCTCTCTCCCTCCCGCCTCCCCTCTCTCTTTCTCCCCCTCTTCCACGCACGGGAGGAGAAGAAGAAGAGGAAGGGGTGGGGTTGGGGCCCAGGGAAGAGAAAGAAAGAAAAGAAAGAAGGAAAGGAAAGAGAAAGAAGGGAAGGAAAGAAAGGAAGCCGCAAGCACAAAACCAGACCACGCGACCTTCCACATCCACGTGACTCGTGCAAATCAAGATCCACCACCAGAGCACAGAGTGAACCCTCAAAACTCCCATGAGGGCCAACACAGCACCCAAACCACACCACGCCAAAAGGTTAGAAACCCACAATCTAAGCATCAAACACCACTAAGAACGCGTTTTACAATAGGCACTGCGGCCCCTAAAGCCTAACACTCCTGAATTTCACCTTAATTATCTGGCCAAAGGATCACTTCTAAAACCTGGGTCGTTACAAGAACAAAACATATAGAAGTAAGACATCAATTCTTAAGAGATCATATTCATAAAAATGACATTAAGTTAAATTTTATTCCAACTAAAGAACAAGTTCCAAATATCTTCACAAAACCTCTTGATGAACAAAAATTTACTAAAATTAGAAGAGATTTAGGTATTTGCAAAATATCAGATATAATGTAATTTCTTGTGAAAATAATCTTTTTGTTACACTGGAAATATTCGGTCTTCCAAATTTCTCTGTATCGATCTATCGATTTTTATCAGTATACCAAATTTCTCTGAGACTAGTTATTCGGTCTTCCAAAAGTTTAACGGTTGACCGAAAATCTCTAATTCGGTACACCGAAAAATTTCAGTTTGTCGAAATTTCTGTCAGATTTCTCAGAAGTCTATTTTCGGTATTCCATTTATCATCGGTCTACCGAATTCCTTGTGTCAATCTCTCTAAAAATCTTAATTCGGCATACCAAATTAATTTTTGGTATACCGATTTCCACGTGTTGAACGTCATAAACTTAGGTTTTCTTATCTTATTTTCACTATTCCCTCCATTCCGTCATTCTCATCTCCCCCGACGGCACTCCAAAATCCCTCTCCGAGTTTCCTCCCCTCCGATTGACTGTGCCCTTCTCATCCTCCACTCTCCTCCAACTCCTCATCCTCTCTCCATCCTCTCCATACGACGACATGGCTCTGAAAAAGCAAATGACGTCTCGTCCAAAGAGGAAGCAAGCTGCTCGTCGTGATTCTCTAGCCCCCTCCGACAAGCACTCCTTCCAGTTCGCCAATGAAGAGGCACAAAGGGCTCATCAAGAGAGATTTTCCAATAGGGAGGTCGTATCTGGGAGAAGACTAATTTTTCAAGACCTTGGCTCCATTGAATCCTTATTCGCATTTCAAATGCTTGTTCCATTTTTAGGATCCATAGGAGACAAACACTATTATCCCCAACTTATTTCTTAATTCTATGCCAACATGACCATTTCCCATTACCTAATTCAATCCTATTTGGTTGGTATAGATATATCTTTTGATGATGTGCTTATAGGACAACTCTTTAAAATTCCTTCATCTGGGGTTGACATTACTCTTTCTACCTATGAACTTAATTGGTCCTACTCTGACATCGATAAAGCTATCTCCCAAAATCCTAGAAGCTCTTTCAAACCGAATAAACTTAACCAACTTACTAAGCAATCTAGGATAATTGCATATATTGTAGCAGCCAATATTGTCCAAAAGAAGGGACATTTTGACGAATTGAGTGAACTCACTTGTAAAGCTGTATATGCAATCACCAAGAAAATTCCAGTCAACTCAGCATGAGTCATAGTTCATTGCATGACTCATGTCAAAACCAACTTATTTTTTGGTTCTGTTCTCACATACTTTTTGAGTATTTTGATGTTCCCTTTGAAAATGAGTCTAGGTTAGCCATTAAAATCAAACCCTTAGATTCATCGACCATACAAAAGATGGAACAAGCACTTGATAGGTCAAAAGCAGCCAAAGGTCTCCATCCTTCATCCTCAAGTGTAGCACCAGTCGAGGAATGTTCTGAAAGCTCCGAGGAAGATGATGCAATTACAAAGAAAATTGACATGCTGCAACAACAAATGAATGAATTACAAATTCGTCAATAGCAATAGCATGATGAAAATCAAGCTTAAATGCAATTAATCTTCTCAAAGCTTAAGGAAACCACCAAAATCACACACTCTAAGATAGAAGCTTATCAAGAGCAACTTGAGGAGTACCATGCCGATATGCAGGAGTTTATACATAAAGATTCTCCTCCTGACTCTTGAGTGATTGCGAGAAATTTTTTTCTTATTTATTTTGGTTTAATCATGTATGATGACATTGGCATGCCACACCATGCTTTACTTTAGTTTCATGATAGACTTAATCTATTTTGGACATGTGACCACGTCCGTCCGTGACCGACCGCCCGACCCGGAGGGAAGGGGGTGGAGAGGAGGAGACCACAGCCATGCCGATGACAGCGAAGGCGCAAGGATAAAAGAAAAAAGAAAAATGGAGTTGCCACCTAGTCTTTTAAGGGAAAGACGAGGAAAACCACAAAAGGATGAATGCATGGGATGCAAATGGGAAGGC
>JAMKQA010122804.1:0-13690 GCA_024699735.1 Posidonia australis | reverse complement strand
GGCCCGCGGCCGGTTTTTGCGGGCCCGGGCCGGGGCGGGCCTGGACCGACCTAGTCCGTTTTCCATGTCTACGTCTACTACATAAAAGTGGATATTCATTTTTTTGGACAGTGCATTCCTTTAAAAAAAAATTCGAAATGGACGTTGGTTTTTGTGAGCAAGCACTGCCATATAAAAGTGGACGTTTGATTTTATTAGTGGGTAATTGTTTTTGTTAGTGGACATCTATGTTTAGTATTTTATAATTTTTTTAAATATTAATAAATTAATTAAGATCGACCCAAGATCAAGTCTGAATATTCCAAAATAAATGGAACCGTAGACCATATTCGAATTAAAGAATTTCTAATTCCGAGCTGACATGGTCCCAAATTATTTAAGATAGGGTCGGAATAGTGACGGGGCCGACTAGTTAATTAATTAACTATGGAACTCTCACAAGTGAGAATAATTAATTAAGTTTTTTTTTGTTTTTTTTTTGTAAACGGTAATTGATATATATTACACTCAAACACTTGACTATGATAAATCATCATCAAGTGATGTAATATATATGATGTTCGTAGAAATCGAACTTTTAATTTCTCATGCAACTACAAAAAGAATTTATCTTGCTGCAGATGTAATTAATTAAGCTTTGTTGTTATGCTGTTATTTACTGGGTGAAAGGACTTGCATGGGTCCAGACGATCGTATAAAGAAATCAGGTGCAAGTTCAGGTTGCAGTACCAGATGGTCAGGTGCCCGCAGTTACCGCCATTAATGTCAGATAAGTTGGATGCAACCATCACCTCCCAAGGAGTTAAATATTCTCGTGAACGTAGAGGTGTTTCCAGCATGGACCCATTCGCAGGATCTGCTTCCGTTTGTGACAAAATTGATCGATACACAGACTAGCTACAGAGGAATGTGACATATTGCAATGGGCTTTTTAGCCCATCATCTCATGGTGAGATTGAAAAAGCCCAATCGGTGAAATCAAGAGAGACTGAGGCATCCAAGCCTTGATGATTCAAAAATATAAGGCCGCCAAGCATCTACAACTCCTTGGTAATCTTTTTCTCCTCCTAGGATGACCCAAGCATCTACCACCGTCTTAGAGGAGGTTCGCTTTATATGCAACCGTTGAATGATTCTAAATGTCGTGCCATACGTAAAACTTCCACATGCATGATCCCAACAAATCATGCAATGCAACTCATATACATTCTCCTTTGGCAGAAATTTTGGCTTCGATTTGATATTAGCTCAGCTGGTAATGGTGCATGGATATTTTAACAAGAACCAACGTACCATCTCCAAAGTCCAAACGACGACCCAACAACAACAAAGGCTCAAGTGGGCGAGCCCATGGCCCAGCTTGTTCCGGTCCACAGTGGGCAAGCCTGGTCCGGTCAAACCGACCAAATCCCATAACTGGTGTTGGGAAAAAAAGAAAGAAAAAAAAACCTCGTGTTCGAACGTGGCAGGATATGATTGGGTAGACTCTTTCTTCGAGAAAAAAAAGGTGTGCACGCAAATTCCTATTCCTACCTTTTCCCTGCTACGTGCAGGAAAGCATAACCTTTTCCAGTTCAGACACTCACTGTGATGGTAAGAAGACGTTAACCGCAGCTAATTAGGGTTTACGGTTTTTGTTATGGCTCCATCAACATTGCATTGTGTATTTGCGTTTGTAACGATGAAATAATACGATGAACTGATGAGCTTAATACAATTTCATAACTGGTCTTTTTATTTGGCAAGGATTCTTATGGACTTGTACTTATCCTAAACGCAGCAGATTTCTACTTGTGAGATAATTTGGTTAACATGTGCTTGTGACTTGATAAACATTGTTTACATGTACTTACCCTGATGGTTTATTTACCACAGGAGAAGGATGTGATCCAAGTATATCCATAATATAAGACATTGATGTTAATATGTGTTGTATGTTTCATCTATGTTCCAATTTCCAATTGTATAAGTCTTTCTTGAGTTTATTCACATTATATTCGATGTTGCCTAGTTACATTTGAACATATACTTCTTCATATTCTTTATTGGCTTCCTTTTATTATTCTTCTTCCCATTTCTTACATTTGTGTTGGCAGACCTAGACTAAAGTAAGATGCATCACGTCAACTTCTTTAAATCAATTGACTTCAGACAATATTTGAATGGTTATATCATTGATGATGTTTCATAAATGATTTTTTTTTTAATATCAATACGATAATAGTTCAGGATATGGGTAATGAAGTTACCATATCGATGGTGAATGCTTTTGATAACCATGAAATAAAGTATATATTTTATCCAATTTATCCTTATTTTGGCAACTATTAGGTATACCGTCTTAACCAATACTAGTGTAAAATGATCTCTATGACTCTTTATTTTGTTGTAGATTAAATTTAATGATTTTCTCTACATTTCTAACTATTGGTGTCAATTCATTCGTTATAGAAGAAATCTTACGTAGAGTTTTATTCATATCTTTTTCATCTCAAAATTCTTTTATCTTAGTTGATTCTATATCTAATCCATCTCAAGTAACTCCTAAAACTCTAATAATTACATCATCATCAATTTTTATATGAACATTGTAAACATATATGAATAATGATTATAGGTTGATCCTATTTCAAAATTTGCAAAAAAAAGAGGAATGACTTTATTATAGCATGGAACGTTGATTTCAAAGGCTGGTAACCAAGTAAAACCTTAGAAATCAAGGAGTTCCTTGATTTCGATGATAAAGATATCAAGATCGTCGACTGGTAAACCTTTGTAGACAGTCCTATTTTGGAGATCCATGTATGTCTCTTCTACTCTGGAGTTTTGAAAGAGGAAATATTGTTTTTGAGTGGAGTAGAAATGAGGTTGACGGTTGTCCTCTTTGATGTTGGCTTGGGATGTTGAAGCCATTGAACGTCTCTTTTAGAGGACTAGTCAGCAATCATCTTCTTTGAGGCCATGTAAAGAGTTGAAGAGTAAGAAAGAGACATAGGAGAGATGGATCAAAAGGAAGAGAGAATAGGAGATGGCTAGGGTGGTGGTTCAAATGGTAAAGCCATAAAGGAGAGAAGGAGAACGAGAGATAGGTTAAAAGGAAGAGAGAATGGGAAATGACTAAGGTGGCGGTTAGGATTTTAACACCTTAATTGTTGCTAACAGATGTTCGCACATGAGTAATAAACACTTGTTTCTTGGTTAGGGAAATCCTAACCAAAAGTTGATGTTCGTTTCAATCAGTGGACATCTGCTTCACTTAGTAGACATTTGCTGTGCATAGTGGGTGTCTACATATGCTTTAGTGGATGCCCACTCTACATAGTGGACATCTGCTGTACATTAGTAGATGCCCACTTTGTATTAGTGAATGTCTGTTTTAATTTTTTGTATTAATAAAAGGAATATTGTATAAAATTTTGGAACAATTACATAAATAAAGGAAAATTGCAAAAATAATGGAAAAATACATAATATAAAAATTACAAAAAAAAAGAAAAATTGCAAAATGTTTAGCACACAATCCTTTCATTTCATTTGCATCAGCGTCTAAAATATCTACAAGTGACATAATTTGCATCCTCAAAACTACATCCATTCAATGCTTTAAGTATACCCAAGCTTCCACCGACTTCACTAATAGATTACATCTTCTAATATCAACTACTCTTTTACTTACACTAAAAGCGAACTCCGACTCCATTGTAGAGGCCGAAATAGTTATTAAGTTTCGTGCCATATAACAACCTATAGGAAATATTTTTGAATTAGTAGACTACCATTTTAATCAATCAAAGCTATATGTTTTTGTTAGATCGAGAGACTTCTCTAGAAGGAGATGAATAGAGAAGTATATAAAAATTTTAATTTAGCTTTAGTTTGTTTTAAGTGTTTTCTTCAATTTTAAGTTAAAATGTAATAATAAATTTATTTGATAACAAAATAAATCAACCACAGAAGAGATGAGAGACAATGAAGAAAGACAAGTAAAATTTATAGTAGTTCGGCCAAACTTGGCCTAATCCATTCTTCGAGATCTCCTTGAGATTTACTTTAACTAAAACTTACTTGTTGGTTAAATTTATCAATACCTTATACAATCTCTTGCCACTTCTCAGAAGTTAAAATACTTGATACTTGTTGAAGATGAAGTTTGAGAACTCTTTATAGTACTTGATCTCGCAACTCTTTAAGCAAAGTGGAAGCGGAGAAGCTTTAGCACTCACTTTTTTCTTTTTCTCTTAAACTCTTGGGAGGAATAGGGTTTAATGGCTATGCAATTGAATTTTAGGTCACAAAACAATCTTACTGGAAGTAATGGAGTATGTTTTTCAATTGCGTACCTTTCCAAGGCATATATGACCTCTATTTATAGAGGAGGAAGCTTAGAAATATGTTTCTAACGTCTCTTTCAACATTCAGTAATGAATACTTGAATGGTAGACCAGAATATTTTGGTTTGCCGCTTTACCATGTTTTCCACAACGGTAGCTTAATTTGATACACCGAACAAGGTTCGATATGCCAGCCAAAACTCCTTGATTCGGTATTCTGAACATTTTCGAAGTGTTGAATCAATGACCAATGTATCCTAGTAATATTTTCAGATTTTGGTATACTGACATATTTTGGTATGTCGAAAAGTCAATCTGTTGTAAATTATAATCTTTCTAGATTTCGGTATACCGAAGAATTTCGGTGTGTCGAAATTAATCCTGAACATACATCTTTCTGAGTATACATGAATAACTAAAAATTTACATCAAATCTTTTAACAAACTAAATTAAACTTCAAGTCTTCATGAAAATCTTCCTTTGACTTCTTTCTTGAGATCTCCTTAACTTTGTGATTGTCTTCATGATTCTTTCTTTAATAAATATTCATGCTAGACTCTTGATCATATTTCAAGTTCTTGATAAATATTTTATTTTCTTTACAAAATCGTTGGCTCAATAATAACCTATATATTTTGTTATCATCAAAATTAAATGTTCAAATATATTTCCAACAATTTCATCATCATTAAAGCATAATTTTGAATTTAAACAAGTTTCTAAGTCAATATTAGTACTTTATTTTTCAGTGTTTTTCATTATTCCTTGTAAAACATCTATTACATTTTTTCTGTTTGGATTAGAAATACTCATTTGAGAAGAAGAACAACTAATTCTAGAACTAAAACTAGAAGTAGATCCAAATTGATCATTATATTTTTTAAACAAATCATATAAACATTTCTTAAATTTAATATTAAAAGCATCAAATTTCTCAAATGAGCCCATATTATCACAAATTTATTCACATATACCTAGAGCTCTTGTAAGTTTAATTCTAGGATCTAGTGTAGTAGTTAAACAAAATGGCATTAGAGGTTCAGATCAATATTTTTAAAAATTTTCTTCCATATCTCTGATTATAAAAGCAAAACCTTCTAAATTTCTATCATTTGAAAAAACATGACTAAGTTTGTGTAGATATGTGGATTTGGGTATATAATGATGTTAATGCTTCCATGTTCGTCAATAATATTTGTGATTGTCACTCGTCGATTTGCTATGTTGACTGACAAGGCACCTTTGAGGAGATGTGGATGTTGATATGATGTGGATGTTGATAAGATGCTGTCCTATAACGTCTTCGTGTTACGTAGCGTATTCTTTTTTTAAAAATAAACAAAAGATCTAAATTACATTATGCATGTAGTAAATAATCCGTAGATGAGAGTGCATAATATAAACGAATGCTAATAATACTAACCAGGGGTGATTCCCCATATGCATATGTAATGACCTATCTAAAGAATACAATAATGCTGTAACTAATAAAAGAGAACAAATACTCCATTCATCCTTAGTGCAATATGACATGGAATGAGAAAATTGAAGCATAGGTAGAATTTTAGAGGTGTATCTTTCTTGGAACATACAAAATTTCTCTAAATCTCAATTTTTTTCATAGAGATTTAACAGTACGTGGTTATAAATCTCTTATAATCTTTCCACGTGGCTCTCAAAAATCTCTAATGTGTCTCATAGATTCTCTAACATCTCTTTTAAAATCTTTTTCTCTCTAGCTTCTTTTTGGCCTCCTCCCCCTTTCAACTCTAAGTCTAGAGGTACTTATATAGTATCTTGAGGCATCATCCACATTGAACTACGTGTAAATTTGGATTTGCCGCTTCTAGAGGCAACTACCTTAGATATGCCTGGGATTTTCGCTTTTCTTAACATGGGAAGTCCATTAAAAATTATAAAATAATGGTTTTAAAGTAGTTGCTGGTTGGAGTGGCAATGACTTTTACACTTCAATATAGTTAAGATTTAATTTCTAAATTAATTTAGTACGAACTTAGAACTTGCTTAAGACTTAATACCTATTTTTAAAATATTATTCATAATGAAAATCTATTTATAATGAATTTTTATTTTAAAGCTAAACATATTTATTAGGCAACCTAAATTTAAAATAAATGTATTCTATAATTAGGAGGTTATTTGTTTTTTTTTTTTTGATATTTTGGAATTGATTTAAATTTGTAACTACTTGGATATTTTGGATTATCTTTATATTTTAATATTATTTTAATTTAGATATAGATATAATATTTAAAAGAGTGATATGTAAATCAAATTTTTAGTTTTAGCTCCAAAAAATCTCAAATAAAAGTTTACTATTTTAAAGTGAACGTCATTAATTTTCTAGAATTTTCCTCAATTCGTTGGAAATTTTAAAAGACTATAGATATTATTTTGAAGTATCATGTCTTTAAATTAATATCTAAATCTATCATCTCAATTTTATTTCACCATATTATTCTAGAAATTAATTAATTTAAGATAATATCTAAAACTAACTGCTTTTAGAATTTTTATAGGATCATCCTAAATTAATTTATTAGTTTGTTTCCTTTTTATTTTTTAAATAAATGACATCGTACTTAATTACTAGACAAGTTAGAATATTATTTTAAAATGTGTATAGCAATAGTAATGTCATCATAAGATATTAATTTTTGGAATTTTAGGTTGATATTCTCAAAAACCATTATGCACATATTTTGAATATTACAAAAACCATTAAGAACATCTTATAACAGCTCTAATGACACCAAAAATATGTGCACCTACAATAACATCTATCAATATCCTCGATGTGTAGTTGAGTGACTCCTCTAATGTCATTCAAAATATGTGGTTTGTTTTTGTGTCTTGCAATTGCACATATTTTTGGTGTCATAAGATAGTTAATGGTTTTTGAGAATAGTAACCATTAAGCACATAGTTTTGGTGTTGAGTGCTTGCACCTGCAAGACATAAAAATAAAGTACATGTGAGTGACTACTAAAAGGTCATCCAGTACACATTCACCAAGAATAAAAAAGTTAAAAGTAATATAAGACAAAACACAACTCTGTAAAACAACAAGAAATTAAACCGCAACGTGTTGATAGAACGTATGGGCATGATGCGCCACTACTACGCGTGAAACTTATAAATCTAAGATAGACATCACAACATCGATGTCAAAAGTTAAAACTATAGAAAGAAATGATGAGTCCAATACATGTGCATGTACCATTATACAATATTCGAAATCCACAGGAAAATCGACTCAAAAACCACAATTTGAAACCACACTGGCATCTAATATTAATACTCTAGATAATCTATTGAAAACTTTTGAAATTATGATGCATGTGAGTCACAAAAGTATGCATAAGAAAACAATATTAAATCTGCATAATCACAGGTCTGTCAAAGTGTGCACATGTAATGCGTGCCTCAAATAGGTGCCTCAAACATGTGATTGCAACACAACAGATGAATTACATATCCTCTATCTATAATATAATTGACCCCAAACTCAATTAGGAACAAAACGCGGAAAACTAAAGCTAAAATAGAAATATGCATGTAAAACGGTAATTCATATATCTCAAAGCTACTCAACTCTAACTACTAAAAACTAGGTACACTATGCTCCTCAAATATTGAAGCCATGTTGTCAAAATCTTAGAAAAACATGATGCAAACATAAAGCATGCATCCAAAACTTAATAATAAATCTATTGAAAACTCAATACAGCATAGAGTACTCAAATACACTCTAAGTAACTTAAAAAGCATGGTATAATCTCACGTCTTTAATGTGTATATCAGACAGCCAACGGTCTCTAAATGCTCTATATTGCATATAAAATATCCCAACAACACACACACACACACAGGCGTCATGTCACTCGAGTCTAAGCAACTGATACCAACTACAAGCAACCGTCGAAGTGTACTGCATTGCCACAGATGAGCCACCTTGCGAAGGAGCCCACCTATCTTGCGTCCCTCATCTCTTAAGAACCTTCACAATCGTTCACTCTAAGACGTCACTAAAAGCGATGTACATACTTATCACGCTCTAGCTACATTCAAAGGGTACACACTATCGATGTCCTTGGTACTCGGGCAACCTAAGGAAAACTAAAACCTCTGACCCTGCTAGTACACAGGTTTTATGCCCAGGCCAACCAAGGACTCTCACTCCTGATCCTACCGACACTCAACTTAGAATCCCAACCTAAGCCTCGTAATAGTTGTCCTTAGTTCACCATTATGATCCTTCGACACTCTTGGCTTCTGAACTTCAACCTTAGTCCTATTGGTCCACAAATCTTAACTTCCTCAACCTCTTGATCCCCACAAATAAAAATCAATGGACAACATTCAAAAATCTATTTTGAATAAACCAAATCACACTTCAACACAACAAGCCACAACATCCTGTTGTACTGATCAACATGCTTGGAACATTCGTGTGGGCCTTATGTGCGAACCATATACACAGAACCTCTTCAATAAACTCTAGTATTACACAAAGCACCTAGCACTGACCGAAGCGCATTTGTGGTTCCATTCATACCTCCAACATGAAACAACAGAAAACACTTAAGCATAAAAACATCACCATTTATAATCATTAAACATAATAGAAGACAATTGCAGTAAAGTGTAGAACATCATATTCTCTGTGTTTTACATAAAATGCAGAATTACTTGCATCCTACACCCTATGTATGCCTCTAAATACTTTATTTAGTGTGCTACACATACAATCACAAGGCTAAATTATATGGAAAACACACCTAAGTTTTTCCATAAAGCTTATTCTTCATTAGAGCAATTAAGGGAAACATTGAAATTATCATATTAATTAATTCCACAAGGAAACAACCTCAATTTTAATTTTCAGGTGTAAAATGTATTTTGTGCTGCGTCTTATATAAGACTCACTAGTTCTTGCGTTAAACACCCGAACCACAGATTCATTAATTAGTCTTTCCTTGAAACTAGTATGCACCCTCACAAACTCATAAAGGAATCAAAATACAATAGAAGAGCATCTATACTATTGCATGCAATCTATTTCCAATCTCAGAATCAATTTAAGTTGCTTTTAATTGAGTGTGTACAATACACATAAAAACCAAGGCTTAAATATAAGGAAACAAATTCTAGATTATTTATAAATCTTACTCTACATTTGAACAACCAAGAAAGAACTCAAATGCCTTTGGTAATTGCATTAATGAATTTCTGAAAGAAAAACAAACAAAAGGCATAAGACGCATTCGATTATGCGTCCTACATATGATGCATTAGATGTTGCGTCCTACATCCAAACTGTTGAAGCTAATCTGAAAACTCTTGAATCAAGTGTGCAAAGTTCCATAAGACTTCATGACATTAATTTAAACTGCATACCGGTTTAATTAAAGCATGCAACATGATCTCAACATCAAAATACAGTTAAAATTACCTTATGTTGTGTGTACCTTCCACCACAAGAGAAGAATCCATCACCATGTAGCAAGGTTTCTAAGCAATCTAGAGCTCCGACAAATCTTCTGAAACTTTCCTAAGCCCCCTTTCATCTCCAGCAATCTCAATAGTTCATGTAACACTAGGAACCCAAAGAATGAGTGTATGCACATCAAAAGAAACAGAAGAAGAAAAAAGAGCTCAACATCCAAGAACCCAAATAAGATCCACCTCGAACTCAGAGTTACAACGCCTTCCTAGTAATTCTTCGGTCGAGCTCGACGCCTTGAGTTGTATGAGGTCACCAGAGGTTCGCTCGATTTTAACCTTCAACATGCATGGAAGAAAACTAACTTCTTCATAAACATGCAATCCACCAATCACTCTCACTCATAAATGCCCTTCCGCTTTGCACTGGATTTCACCTCAGGAAATGTTCCTCTCCTTTGTGTTGAAGAAGAAATGATCAGATATATATAAACAATTGGTATCGTCAGAATTTCCTAGAAATAGCCAAAGGTGTAAAACATGTAGTTTCATACAATTTTTTTTTGTTAACAGTTGAGATAGATTAATATCGGCCAAAAGCCAGAATAGAAGTATAATGTTCCAAAAATATTACAATCCAGAGGCTCTAAAGCCATAAAAGATAGCATAAAGCTGTAAATGTTAAGTACCAAATGGAATCATTCTCTGTTCAAGAGTATACGAAAATGGGACACAAAAGTATTATATCCAAAATGAATCTATAAAATTTTGCCCACTTTGAGCTTCAAATATGCATATCTTCCTGGGTTGTCTCTCCTGATGGAGCAGATGGAGGAGGAACAGAGGGTGGAACAAGGGGCGCCTCAAGTTGAGGGGATGTAGTTTCATACGTTTAACATAAAAAACATCAGATATTGTGTTTAACACTTGAGAGTCCAAAAAATGTAGGTATAGAATGCAGATTGTTTTGCATTTTATATAAAATGCGCCAATACTAACATCCAACACCTACACCCACCAATTCTCATTCTTGACCCACAATGTTGACAAAAATCGGATCATTACAAAGTTAACGCATATGAGATAAAAAAAAAAACAAAAGTAGGATAATATTGATTAGTTAAAGACTTAGTTGTTTCATAAAATGTTTCTAAAAAATCAAATATTATTTTAAATTTAGACCAATAATTTTCACTTAGAAAAGAATTAGGGTTGATATTTTTCTCATTATAAAATAAAGTTAATTATTTCACTATAACTAATATATGAGCTCAATATATCATACGTTGAATTTTATTTACGTTGGACATGCATCTTAAATTTTTTAGGTCTAATATTATTTTTCAAACATAATTTTTTAAATTCTTGATATCTACTTATGGAACATTGAATAAACAAAAGAAATTTTCTTATATTTTTTAAACATTAATATGTGTTACACCATCTTGGATAATTAAATTTATCACATGGTGAGAATATCTACAATGAAATAAAATTCCATCAAATGAAGGTTTAAATGTATTTTTTAAATATCCAATAGCAGTATTATTATCACTAGCTCAATATCAAAACAAATTAAAATAATATTGTTATTAATACAATATTCATAACAAATTGCTATTAATGCATTATAAATTATTGAACCATTACGTGGATGTCCAAAAATTTGAAAAGTTATAATTCTTTTTTGAAGAATCCAATCACTATCAACATAACGATAAGTAATACACAAATAAAGAAAATTATTAGAATTAGTTCAAACATTAAAAGTTAAATGCTACTTTACATGTTAAATTGCCTAAAGTTTGAATTAATTTGAACTTATCTTCATTAAATTGTTTATGAATAAGATTTCCTATAGTATTTCCAAAAGGACCCTTAAACTATGGATTTAAAGCTTTCTTTTTTCATATTTTCCAAAATATTTACTTTCAAGAAAATAAAAGGTTGTTCAAACCTAATTACATATTTTACTAATTTTTTATTTTCTTTTGATGAATATTTGTAATTTTATAACATTTCTAAAAGATCCCAATTTTATAACATTCCCCGAATTTCACATTGTAGCTATTAAATGTGCTTTGCCTAGAATCAGTTTTTTATCATAATTTCTCAAGATAAGGGGTCACATGCCTTCCTTAATGTTCTGTCCCTCCTAAACCATCACAAGTAAGATCCTTACCACATATATTATATGTACATTCTTGGTATCGTTAGGCTTTTCAGTTAAATCAGTCCAAACATCAGATCTTTTCTTTTTTGTGAGTTTTGAATATTAGAATTTGATTATGTGGATTCTAAATCTTCTACTATCATTCTTATATTATCTAAATCTTCTACGGAATTTTGAATGTTAGGAACAATATCGTTTGATTTATTGGCCATTATGATTTACAAAATAAAAATAAACTACTAAGCATCTATTTGGTAGGACTTTTAACTGAAATGGTCCAATAGTTCCACCAAACAGCCTCAAGCAGCGGTAAACTTCTTAAAATCACGTAGTTTTTGGAACAGTGTTTCTTTTACATTTCTAGAAACTAGAAATTTGTTGCTTTCCATCAAAAGCTAGTTTTGTTTTTTTACTCATTTGCCCTCCTACAATTTATGTTATTACTTAAAAACTTGTCCATATTTACAAAATTTGTCACCGATTAACCCAACCACCATCCCGTCCTAGCCATCGTCCCTGTTCCAGCCACCGTCCTCATCCCATCTCCTTCTTCCTCCTCCGCTGCCACCACCCAGTCCCTCAACAAGGATCTCTTCTTCAACCTCACCCTCATCTCCCCCGTCCTTCCTGATCCACCTACTACGACGGGGAGGGAGAGATGAGGCCATTGGTCTTGCGGCAGAGATCTCCCAAAGAGTGGTAGAAGTTGATGAAGATAATTGCGACACAACTTGCGAGCTAGGAGGTGGAAAAACTCATTGTAGAGTTTAGATGACGATGAGATGAGAGCGAACTTGCCTCCATGGAAGTAGACGATGATAGGGTAGTTTGTAGCTGAAGGGGGTGGTTAGCTGGGAAGGAAGAGTTGAGCTCCAAGCCCACAGGAGGGATTGAAGACGATGTCGTAAGTGCAAATGCCATGGTGATGGACGGGGTCTACGCAGTACTTGACGTTGAATAAGGCAAGCAACCGACGGTTGAGTGTGCTGTCACGACGACAGGCAATGTCAAGGAAGAAGGCGAAGATGGAAAGGATGATCCTTGGCATCTATGGGATGGGTTGGATGTCCAGAGTTTTCTTGGTGGAAGACTTGTTCCTCGTTTTCCCCATCTTCTCAGCGTGAGGTCGGAACCTCTGGAGATCGAAAATCAGAAGTTGGGGGGAGAGAGAGGTCAAAAGAGGGGTTGCTTAATGGGTATTTTTGTCTTTTAATATAAATAGGTAAACTAGAATCCAAAATGAGTCTTTTTTTTTGGCAAAAGGTAAGCTTTTATATATATTAGATTTTAACTTCTAGAAAACAAGGGAGAGAAGGAACAATCACAAAATTAGGCAATGTTCTTGCCAATATTACAGACCACCAGCAAGTTGGCAATAATGTTCTGATAAAAAACAAGGGACAAACTACTGCTCCATTGCTTCAGCAGCAGGGGCAGCAGCAGCCGACGGGATAATGGAGTCAGTGGAGGTGGAGGGGGGGGGGGAGCATCAGAAGAGGCAGAGAAGTTTTCTGCCCAGGCAGCCTTCATAGAGGCCACAGAGCTCCTCAAGTCTTCCTTTTCAAAACCTGGTAGAAGAGATTCTAACCAAAATTCCATTAGTCCAATTAACTCAGAAATTATAACAAAAACAGGCTTAGTAATTTGACGAAAAATCCTAGCATTTCTTTCTTTCCAGGTAACCCAAAGGATAGCCTGGATCAGAAGAAACCAGTTAGT
>JAMKQA010122798.1:0-10273 GCA_024699735.1 Posidonia australis | reverse complement strand
GGTGGCCTAATGGGCTTGTGCGGGCCTGATGGGCTTGTGTGGGCCTATGCGGGCCTAAGTGGGGTATGTTTGGGCCTAATGGTCTTGTGTGGACCTAATGGGCTTTGTTTGGGTCTAAGTGGGCCTGTTTGGGTCTAAGTGGGCCTAAGGTTCTATAGAGTTAGGGTTTAGGAGTGGTGGTTGCAACCAGAGCGTCTTCCGGAGGAGCCTGTCGTCGAGTGACTGCAAAATCGGGGTGTCTACAGGTGCCATGAGAGGAGGCACTTGAGGTCTATACACAAGCTAGTGGAACGACCACACGCATTGGCTCAAGCATTGGGTCGTTGAGTTTTCGACCTAGATGTAGGCATACTTACTATTCTTGAACCTTAGGGATGACCTACATGTTCCTTATCCGCTCAAACAAAATCCATCCATTATAACTCATTCATCGTCAGCATGACATTAATGGCCATCCTCTTGCCTCCTCACAACATAGCAAGACTAGTTAGGCGGAGATGAGTCTCTTACCAGGAGTGGGACTAAGTGTCGCAAACGGTGAGAATAGGGAGTGGAGAGTTGGCCATGTGGTAGTACTTTTCGATGGCCTTCCACCAGGTGGTGACGAATGGTTGGTGTTGGTGGTGGGTGTTGTTGTTGGTCGAGAGTGACATGACAAAGTCAATAACTATGGCGCATTAGGAAGGATTGAATTTGCCATACCATAAGAGATTGATCGAGATTAATCCATTGAGAAACTAGCCCTTGTGATATTCAAGCACCAAGGGTTGTGGCTCCACCAAGGCAACCTTGCACCCAAGGCAACCAAGCTCCTTGCACCCATTGAGCATTGGAATAGAGAGCCGTACACTACAAGTGGAAGAAGCAGAAGACCAACAAGCCCAAACGAGGAGTTGGAATGAGATGAGTGGTGGAGGCCATGTCCGATAGAAGACAATCCTATTCTTGTGGACATGGGTGCTTGAGAAGAAGAAGAAGAGGAAGAAGATTATGATGAAGCGGAAGAAACTTTAATAAGTGTATGAAGATCAACATTTGTTAAGGAGTTTTATGCAAACTCCATTGACACAATAATGCCATTTCAAAAGACATTAACGTTAAATATTAATGTTGTTTGGATTTAAACTAATTGAAATGCATACAAATAATTTTTTTTTTACTTGTTAAGTATATATTGGTAATTTTCATTATAAAGAGTGTATTGACAACAATATAACTTTTGTCTGCAATCACTTGGTCTAGTAGTGAAGTCTCTTTGTGGTTGTACGAGAGGTCGGAAGTTCAACTCCCACGAACATCATATATATTACAATCATATTATTGTATTATTCTCTTCCTGGGTTCGTATCTCATGAATGATGGGAGAAAAAATTATGAGAATCTATTTCACTTTGTGGTGGTTTTACAGTCAAGTATCTGTTATGATTGTAATATATATTAAAAATCGTGTTCAAAAAAATACAATAATATAACTTTTAACGAGGATACCAGGACAAAAAAACTCCCTTTCATAGCTAAACAAATAATTTCTTTTCGTAATAAAGGCTCGAACACCACTCAACGAAATAAAGGCCAGGGGAGTGGTGGTGAGGCAGGACCCACCTCCGGTCATACCACATTTGGAATAAATGGAAATTCCACTGACTTTCTTTGGATTTCCTAGAAGCGTTTATTCGAGTCCCACTCATGACAAGGCTTGAGGATATAGTTGTCTCGGCCTCCCACCTAGACATGGAATTCAGGCCGGGTCGGGCCGACCCGGCCCATGGAACAAGCGGCCCGGCCCGGCCGCAACAGGCCATGGGCCCGACACGGCCCATGGCCCGCATCCGGGCCAGGCTGGGCTGGGCCGGGCCCACGGGCCGAGTGCATTTTTCTTCACTGTGCACGCCAGGCCGGCCCGGACTGGTCCGCAGGCCAAACTGGGCCTAGTCCGCGGGCCGAGCTGGGCCTGCCCGTTTGGCCCGGCCCGGCCCACGAGTGATTTTTCCGGGCTCGGGCTGAGCCGAGCGGGCCTAGGCCGGCCCGGCCCGTTTTCCATGTCTACTCCCACCTGTATCTACTATTTAGGTAGAATGTGAGTGCTATTGTCACCAAGCATGACAAAATCTTAATCGTCAGATTTTTGCATGCTACCTATGGTGCATTTATCTCTTCCATATGCCAGCCCCTGTTTCGAACTTAACCCACTGTTCTGGTAGCCTTTGTGCTGCTGCAGAAAATTATTTGTGGAAAATTATTTATCTCTTACATCAACAAGGTTGCTACTGTGTTTGAACTTTTCATTTATATAAAGTTTACCGCGAACAAAAAAAATAAGGTTGCTACCAATAAATTCCATAATATTGAGTATGAGTTTAGGAAGAATAATGTGCTACTCATGAAATGGACTCTCGGTGACGCAAACTACCTCAGCAAACCACTCCTCCCTCGTTAACAAAAAAAAAAAAAAAAAACCACTCGTCCCCCGACTCCGGTGTCATTGCTCCCATCCCCACGAACTCCTTCAACAAGTCATTGATTTCGACTAGAGTACCTTCAAGGTGCATCTCCTGGAGGAAGATGAACCTCTAGTCGCACCACTCGGGAGGGATCGCCAATGCTCGGTAAAATCTAGATACGTTCCTTCCTTCCCTGCAGGTAAGTAGTTCCGGGAAGAAACTCACTTCCCCTTTCTCATCTTTGGGGCTTTGGTCTGCTCCCTAGGCAGATCCTCCCCATGAGTGGTCGACAAGACTCAGATCTCGGTTTCCTTGGAGGACTCTGCCCCTTTTAGGGCGATCTGTGGCCTTCCGACTTAGATCTAGTACTTTGAATGTTATATATTTCGATAGTTCCTTTTGCCATCTTCCCTTTGAGATTAAAATTGATATGATTGTGGATTGTTTCCTTCGTATCAAAGAGCTATCATTTAGTTGGTTAAATACTCCTGCTTATTGTCATCTGTGTATGGATCTGAATGTACACTTTGCTAGTTGTGTGAACAATCACCTTTCTATATCTTTTTATGATGCTCCTTGTCCAAACCCTAACGCCGTCACTCCGGCAAGGATACTGGAATTAGTTTCGCCTCTCTGTGAATTAGAGAATAATAGTTACATAGATGGTAGGCCTAGAGGTGGAAATCGGGTCGAGCCGGCCCTGGGCTGCCCAGCCCAGGCCCCGGTCCGGCACGGCCCGGGCCCAAAAAAAAATTCCGTGGGCCGGGCCGTGCCAGGCCCAAGGTCCAGGCCGGCGAAGGCTCGTTTACTAGGCCCAATTTGGCCTGTGAAAATAGTCTGGGTCGGGCCACCTGTAAAAAAATATATATATGTATATTAAAAAAAACATACAAGAAACACCATGGGCCATGGACCGGCCCGGCCCGACCCAGCCCACCAGCGGGCCATGGGCTGTGCTGGGCCCATGACTTGTCAACATGGGCCCAGCCCAGCCCTGCCCGGTCCAGGCACGGTCGGGCCTTTGTTTTTTTGGGCCGACTCGGCCCGGCCCAGCTCGAATTCCATCTCTAGGCAAGCCTACATATTTGGAGATTTTTTCTACTTTTTTCGACCCTCTGATCACCTTCGACGCACCAGCAGGCAAGTTTTCTCTGGTGGGTCGTCATTGGAAAAACGGACATTTCGTATACTCGAGGGAGACGGTGGGTCAGCGACTTTCTCGAGGTGCTGACACATCCACTATAACTTCAGATGCTGCCTCGAGCTCCGTGTGGGGATTTTCTGTGTACCAACCTTCGATTTTTAATTTGGATCATAATGTGTTTTATCCTAATTATTCTTATTATCGGAATATAAATAACGTTAATCCCCAGCTTTACCATGACTTAATGCAATTAGTCCCTAATCCATTTATTAGTGATTCAGCGGGGCAGTTTGAACAACTTTGTGTTTCTAGGGATTTCTTTGACAAGAGCGATTCGTATCGCTGCTCTGTCATTTCCAGCAATCAATGCCAGGCAGAATCATGCGAGAAATAAATTATTTATCTCCTTCTCACCGCAACATTTATGACACTATGAATCATCTGACCTTCATCTCTGATAAAGAGATTTGCTCTGACAAAAACGATTCTTCTCCTCTACCTTTTCCCCTTGGCTTTCGTTTTGCTGCTCTAGCTTCTCCACTATCCTCCTCTATTTCTTCTGCAAACTTCCGGGGCAAAGAAGCTCTCTCTTCCTGGTCTGAAGATTCGAAAAAGGAAGGGTGGAAGGTGGTGAATAGAAGGAAGAATTGCACGTCGTTGGTAAGCTTTTGTCGCTTAACTAGACAATGCTTTAGCTGTGGTCTTTCACGATCACTCTAAGAACTCTTGTAAATATTCTGGCAGTTGCTTTAAATGTAACTCTCCTTCACACTCGATGGCGGTTTGTAAATTTTTTCTGGCACAGGAATCTATCCCCCCTTAGTTCCTACCATGACGGGTCTCACTCCCCACAACCCTACTATCATTCTACCTTCAGAAGCGACCTGTGACCTCCTCCTTTCTCTTTCTTGTTACGCCATTGTTACTGCGCATTCTACACAACTTACTAAAGAAATCCTGGAACATCACATATCCAACAACTGGCCATCTCCTCATGGGATAGAAGTCAAGGATTTTTCCCCAGGAAAGTTCCTCCTGAAATTCCATTCCCCAAAGGTCAAAAATGAGACTCTCAGCCTGTACGGGTCCTCCCTCCAATCTCTCTCAGCTTCCTTCATACATTGGACCCCCAACTCCAATACGGTCTTCACTCTGAGAGAGGAAGGGATTTGGATCAGACTAGAAGGGATTCCCCATCATCTATGGAATGTAGAAGTCTTTCACCTTATGGTTTCTCAGTTTGTTGATCTCCTAGAGGTTAACCTTTCCATTGACATGGTCAAATATCAGGGTTTTGCAAGAATTAGAATCAAGATACACCAGGACAAAGAAATACCTGACTCTAGGTTTTTTGCATTTGGTAAAATAGTTTATCCTATTAAATATAGGCGTAGTTGGGACATCTATGCTCCTTCCTTCACCAACTCGCAGCCTACTCCTGCTTGACCCAAACAGCCAACCCAGACTCTAGAATTTAGAGGCCTCAACCCCACTAAGAAGCCATTCAAAAATAACAAGGGCTGGAGATGTGCCAAGAGTGAGAAAGTTCCTAGAAGTGGAAAGAACGTGTGGACCAGATCTTCCACTCTATCAACACACTACATCCCATCTGCAAATACTGCTGGTCTCTTACTTACCCCCTCATCCTCTGGAGGATTTTACAATGCCTCACCCTCCCTTTCCTATGAAACCACCCTAACTACAACCACCCAGGTGGTAGAGCTTCAAGCAGTGACTGAAACTTCTAAGTTTGTGGAGGCAGAGATAAAGGCCAGGAACATTTCCATGGCCAAGTTCAAGAAAGTAATGGCGATTTATGATTGTCTGAAGAAAGATGACCTGGACAACCTAACCTCTGAGAACCCCTCCTCCCATCCAGCCACTCTTGTGCATGCCCCAGGTAATATCACAATCAATTCTCTTATTAATGTTGGTTCCATTAATCTCAATTATTCTAGCAATTGTGATTATTCTAATGTTGCTTCCTTAGATGGTACAATAAATAATTCAAATGAAGAGACTATAGTAGAAAATCCTCTTCTCTGGGATTCTTACGAACAATTCTTTTATGGCAAAATTGGCATTTCTCTTAGTTCCATGGTAGAAACTAAGCGCTTTTTCAACCAGGTCAGGAAGGACCAAGATAAGACACCAATTAATTTAGATGCTAGCAATAGCACTGTTGAGAAGATTGTTTCTTCTCGTTTATTCCATAGTTCTTAATGATTATAGCAGCTTGAAATGTAAGAGGCCTAGGGACAAGTGGAAAAATAAGAGCGGTGCATAATCTCATTAGATCCAATATGTGTGACTTAATTATCATAAGTGAAATTAAAAAGGAATCCTTCTCCCCAGGGTCTCTCAGATCACTAGGAGGAAGAAAGATTAACTCATGGTCACATCTTCTTTCTAATGGAACCTCAGGAGGCATTCTCATTGGCTAGGATGACAGGATTATTGAACTAAAAAATCATTTTTCTTGCAACATATAGCCTTTCCTTAAACTTCAATAACTGTGAGGATGGATTTGAATGGTGGTTCACAAGGGTATATGGACCCTGTGAATCCAACTTAAAACTAGACTTTATTGAAGAATTGCACAATCTCAGTTCTTTGGTCAGTAACAATTGGATTATAGGTGGTGATTTTAATGTTATTAGATACTCTCATGAACACTCTTCTAGGCCCGGAATCACTGCCCACATGAGAAGCTTTAATGAATTTATTAACCACAACTTCTTGATGGATCTCTCCCCCAACAACTATTCTTATACATGGTCAAATTTTCAAACACATCCAGTTATGGTCAAACTTGACCGACTTCTTATCTCTACAGATTGGTCGGGCAAATTTCCACATGCCTATTGCTCTAGGAAGGCAAGAGTTGTTTCTGACCACATCCCCATAATATTAGACACTGTCCCACTTGACTGGGGTCCTCCCCAATTCAAATTCTATAAGTCATGATTTCTTATTGATGGTTTTGAGCAATTCATCCAGGATTGCTGGCAAAAATCCACTGGTTTCTGCTCCTCATCTTTCCCCATAGCTGCCTTCACTTACAGATTGAAAAATCTGAAACTGAACATCAAAAATTGGGTCGGTCCAATCAAGAAAGAGAGAAATTGTAGATTAAGGTATATTGAATCACAAATACATTACATTGATGGGTTAGCTGAAGATTCTTTACCCAGTGATGAGATTTGGGAAGAGAAAAAGACACTAAAAATAGAACATATAACATTATTAAAGGAGCAGAAATCTTATTGGAAGCAGAAGTCTAGAATTCAATGGCTAAAAGAAAGGAATCTGAATACAGCCTTCTTTCATAATTTGGTAAAATGTCATGGAGGGTTAACAACATTTCCTCTTTATTCATTAATGATACCCTGATCCATTCTCCTAATGCAATATGCAGAGAGATAGAAAAATATTTTCTAAGGCAATTTAACAAGGAAAAAAGCATCAAGGTTCCTATTAACTGGGACAGCTTAGTCCTCCACAAGATACCCCTTCTTGAATCATTAGAGGTACCGTTCACTGAAAAGGAGATAAAGAAAAATGTTTTAAACTTACCTGGAGACAATGCTTCAGGTCCTGATGGCTTTCCACTGGTCTTCTTTCATCATTTTTGGGATCTTTTGAAATCAGATATTTTAAACATATTCTAGAACCTCCACTCCTCTAGTGACCCAGAATTTCTAGCATCATTTAATCAAACATTTATTGCTTTAATCTCCAAAAAGAATGGTGCTCTCCTTATCAAAGATTTTAGACCAATCAGTCTAGTGAACAGTATATATAAGATTATCACTAAAACTTGGCAACAAGACTCTCCCCTGTTCTAAATATGGCAATTGATCAATCCCAATGTGCTTTCTTGGCTGATAGATCAATTGGAGATTGTTTTCTTGTGGCACAAGAGACTCTGCACTACATGAGAACATCAAACATTCTTGGATATAGTCTAAAGTTAAACTTTGAAAAGGCCTTTGACAATGTCAACTGGGATTTCTTGTTGGACTCCCTTAATGGACTTGGATTTGGGTCTAAATGGATATCTTGGGTTAGAATGTGTATATGTACTGTAAAATTCTCCATATTGGTCAATGGTTCTCCCAAAGGTTTCTTTGAGGTAACTAATTGGTTAAGGCAGGGAGATCCATTATCCCCCTTGCTATTTATTGTAGCCATGCATATTTTAAATCGTATGTTGAAACTGACACTGGCTAACAACTTAATTTCTAGTATAAAATTTCCACATTGGGGGCCTTCTGTGGTTAACATACAATATGTTGATGATACTCTCTTGTTTTTATCGGATAGTAAGGAGAACATGATAAATATCAAAAAAAAATTATGTTGTTTTCAATCATGTTCTGGATTAAAAATAAATTTTCATAAGTCTTCAATCACTGGAATATGAGTGAGTTAGAACTCAATTGCCAGTTCCTGCAATATTTTGGACTGTGGGATTGCTGATTTACCACATATGTACCTTGGATTACCCTTACACTATAGAAGGGCCATTTATAGATACTGGACCTCAGTATTGGAGAAGATCTCAAATAAGCTGTCTCTTTGGAAGGCAAAACATTTATCCCTAGGTGGTAGGTTGACTTTGTTAAATTCTGTTTTATCCGTCATCCCTACTTATTACTTGTCTGTTCTACACTTGCCTATTAAAGTGGAGAAGGAAATTGATAGGATTAGAAGTAAATTTCTGTGAAATTCATGTTCTTCTAATCATAAAAGTGTACATTTAATTAAATAAACAGCATTGTACAGATCAAAAAAGCAAAAAGGTTGGAGAATTATTAACTTAAGAAATTTTAATTTCGCCTTGAAAACTAAACTACTATGGCAGTTACTTTCTGAGAATTACCATATGAAATGGAAAGAACTTGTTAAGATGAGATACCTAAATAAGATCTGGCTTAGTGCTTTATTGAACTCTTCTGTTAATAATTGGTCTTCTCTCTGGCAAAGCATGAAAAACTGTTTTGATATACTTAATTGCTTCACCACCTTCCAGGTTCAGAGTGGCAATAATACACTATTTTGGAAGAATAAGTGGTGGAATGGGGTCGAACTAAAATTACAATTCCCTGAGCTATTCTCTGTAGCAAGGTTTAAGAAAGCATCTATAAAGCAAACTATGGATCTTTATAGGACTGATTTCAATAAATTATTTGATCAATCCAAGATACTATCGGGTGATTATATACTCCTCCAATCTCAGGCAGATTTGCTAGTTACTTTACTGCAAACAATATCTCTAGTGCCTGGTGGGAACATCCTGTTATGGTTGCCAACCAAAGATAATGCATTTTCTGTTAACTCTTGCTATAAAACTCTAAATGATGGTGGCATTCGTTTTCTCTTATACTACAGCATTTGGAAAGACTGGGCACCCTTAAAAGTTAAATTTTTCTCTTGGATGGTTTTATATAATAAGAATTTGACTAAGGAAAACTTAGCCAAAAGAGGATGGAATGGTCTAGAAACTTGTATTCTATGCAATATGCATAGAGAGACCAATACCTATTTATTTATTAACTACTCCTTTACCTGGCATATATGGAGATTTTTCTTATCCTTTAATTTGTATCCTGGTTACTTTAAAATTGTTGATTTATTCAATTCTGCACCTCCACTTAGATTTAATTTAAATAAACATGGTTGGGTTATATTGCTCCAAATCATCCTTTAGTTGACTTAGAAGGAAAGAAACAACAGAATTTTTAGAGATAATTGCAAGTCTCACACAATAATCCTTTTTGATATCATTTCTCTAATGCATCACTGGATAGAAACTTTTGCAACAGGGTTCGAGAAGGAAGAACTTCTACAATCTATCTCTTCTATGCACACTGCATGGATCGTGGAGCAAGTCCCAAATATCTCTACTTCTTCTAGGGGATCCTTTGAGGCTTTCCAGCCATAAGTTTCTGAACCTAATAATAATATACCAAGTTCCACAGGAAAAGGAAATGAAGTATAAGATGACCTCCTAATTTTGCAATTTATTGTTTCTTGTTGACATATGTGGGTATTATTCTCAAGTCATGTATGATATAGGCACAAACTTTGTCTTGGCTTTTAACTGGAACTGTTGATTCCAAATTTTGTATAAGTTTAGACATGATGATCCCTTAGTGGTGGTTTACATAACTAAAGGACTATTTTTATAAATACAATCTACCATTATCAAAAATCTTTCTGCCACCCAGTATTTTGATTGCTCCATGTAATCCTTGAATACCTCTTCTAGGAAATCCACCAACTTCATGCCTTGGCAAAGACCTCAGCAACTTATCCATGTTTCCCAACCATTCTGACGATGTTTTACGAGGACTGAAAAAGACTCCAACTCTGGTTATAAGTATTCTATAAGGCCCCACATGGTCATAACCAAGTACCAACTTACCTGCAGAAATGATCGTGAATAGCTTCGTAATTCCCAGCATAATAACTTTTGCTCCATCCATTTGTTATTCGACATCTTTTTAACAAGGTTTAATTGTTTGGAATCCAGCAGTAATCTGCATGTCAATAGGGTTCCAAAGTAGTTGTATATAGACATGGAAATCGGGCCGGGCCGGGCCGACCCGGCCCGCGAAATAGCCGGCCCGGCTGGGCTCGGGCCGGGCCGGGCCGGCATCGCGGACCTGTGGGCCCGGCACGG
>JAMKQA010122797.1:0-12312 GCA_024699735.1 Posidonia australis | reverse complement strand
TGTGGATTCTGATTAAATTTCTTGGCTTTGCAATTTGATCTCTGGCCTGATGATCTGTTTTTCTTTTCTGCCATGCAGCAAATCTGAATTTGTTGTATACAAACTTAAAGAGATGGGAAAGGTGACAGAGAAGGACATAGCAGAGATCTGTACTCAGTTCAACAGAATGGATGCAGGGAATTTCGGAAGAATCACACTTAGGAATCTGGTTGAAGCTCACAATAAAACGGAATCATCATGATCTGACTTCTCATCGTGTGATTACTTAAAAGTGGAATTATTATACAAAAGAACATATGCTTGACTTTACCCAAACCTGAAGTTGAAACAGGAGCCAAAGCTTGTGGATAGAGGAGTTTTTCATTCTCTTTTTGCATGCTGGAGATGTTATAGCACTCGAGCTTCAAAAGCATGTACATAGGAGCCTATAGATGTCGCTTGTATTCTAATTTTGTCGTCAAAATAATTTTGACGTGCAATGATAATTCCGATATTAACTTCCATATTTGTCATAGTACTACTGCTATTGGATGATAATGTATTTTGGTCTCAGATTATGAGCAATGAATTATACCAATCATGGGGTTGTTACATGTCCAAGTGGTTGAGCATTGTTCACGTAAACAATGCTGAAATGACTGGAAAATTCAGTTGAGAGAGACTTGCAATTGTTGGTTTACATGGTCCTCCATTTCCATACTCCTCCATGTTCCAATGTTGGATCAGTAACTTCGGCCACACGTCAGTGAAGCCTTCCTTCCATTTGCAGAGTCACATAGCTTTGTGGCAACTCCATTTTGAAGATTCCATCCATGAGCACAAATTTTCAATTATAGATTTACAGAATCACACAGTCCAATGATGAAAATTTCCAATAATTTGGTAGAATTAAAATCAATAACGTCCTAATTTGGATCTCAGGAAGTGAAAGAGCCAGGATAGGGCTGGCACCCAGCAGTGCAGGTAATTGATGAAGTGCGGCAAGTTGATCTTATCAAAATATGCAAGAGAAGGAAAAGGCAACCATGTGGTTGTATGGATTCTCAAAAGAAATGAATTATGTGAAATAGTTTCAGTGCAGTAATCCATAAACATAGTATAGTGGGAGGAAGTAGTACCATCAATCCAAGAAACTATTCGGGAGGACTTTTTTTCCTTCCATTTTATGAGAATCATGGTGGCATAACGTCCCTAACATTCCTGAGCTGATTTAGTTGATTTGCATTTTGCACACAATAGCATGCAATTTACACAGTTAAGGATTTGTTCTCCCGACATTCCTTTTTTTTCTTTCTTTTTTTATTTTTTAGTTGATTTGCAAGAAAATTAGTAACGTTTACCGAAAAAGATGTAGATTACGAAGCACTAAGGCTAGATAGTAAAATTGAAACAACAACACTGCTCCAATTTCACTTGGGTACCCATTGAGGTAATATACTACATCTTATTCCTAAGAATAAGAACTACATGAAACTTACATCAAATAATTTGTGGATCATGCAGAGCACACATTCACTAGATTAATTAGTAGCCTATATCTCAAAAACTTGGTCCTTACAGGGAAAAGGAAATATAAGGAGAATTAATCGTAAGTACCCTTCCGTTTTGAGCTCCTTATATAAGGAAGGTCTTCATTTTCCAGGATCAAATCACCTCTAGCCTTATTAGGAAGATTTGACAAACAAAAAATTTTCTTGAAAGATTTGTTTTGAATCCCCAAATTAGCCAACGTATCAGCTATCCGATTGCCTTCTCTATATTCATGTTGCACACATTACAGTTTTGAACCATACTTAGCACTCCCTTCCATAATGAACAAGATGAAGTTTTCAGCATATCCACCAGAACAAGAGAATCCATTTCTATCAAAAGTTTATTTAGCTCTAAGTCCAAATCTTTATAAATTCAAAGCCCATCTCTCAAAGTTGCAAACTTAGCAAAATTATTGGTGCATTTCCCACAAAAATTAGAATATGCAGCTATTAAGTTTCCTTGATGATCTCATATTATTCCTCCCTCACCTCCTGGACCAGGGTTACCTCTGAAAACACCATCCATAGTTGACTTGAAACATAAATAAGGAGGGCGACACCAGTAGTTTAATTTATGCTCTGGTTTGTTGACAGGAATAGTAGAAAGTTGTAATTTCTGTGGAATCAAGTTTTCTCCATTACTCATGCACTTCATATTCTGCATCAAAGAACTAAAATCTTTAGTTCACAAGTGAATTTTGGAAAGAATTCAATTCAATTTACCTTTCTTGTTATTATATATTTACAACGACACCTCTCTTTCCCGAATTCCCAAAGCATTATGGCACAAGTTAATCTTCTCAGTTTCTTAACATATCCTTCAATATTCTTTTTCTAGAATATCAGTGCTAGCCATTGATTCCAATTTAATCAAATTTTCTATTACAACCAAAACAATTCAGGAAGATATGACAACATCTATCAACCCATTTCCCTTCAAACATAATATGTCTTAAGATCTCCACCACTTGAGGAGAAGAAGCACAACATTGACATTTGCAAGGTAGACTAACATCCATGTCAGGGAATTTATCATTCAATGGTAATCTGTTTCGAAATACTCTCCACATGAAGAAAGATACTTTAGTAGATAGAATTTGGTCCCAAATACCTTCCATTGAAAAATAATATATCACATAGACTTATATACATCAAGATTAAGGAAGAACACAAAGGTGGGAAATCATATGTTCTTAGGATCATAACATGGTAAACCAACAAGGATCAAACATAATCGAAAGTGTACTTGAATCTATGTTGAAAATCAGATGAAAATACTCTTGATCACGTGCACAGAATCTAATCTTCTAAACCACCAAACTCTTCTTTTCTTTGTTTTTCTCAAGATGGAGTGAGAGAGAAGAAAGGTCAAAAGTCTGGGGTTTGGGGACTATGACTTTTTATTTATAGAACTTTGTAATTTTACGTATTTTCAATTCGACCCATCGACAAATCGAAATATGTTCAAATAGTCTCTACACATTAAACCTACACCTCTTAAGATGTCAATAGGCTTAACCTAAAATCAAATAAATCACTTTTAGTGAGCCTAATTACAAAATAGTTTGTAATACTTTAATTAATTTTATAATTGCTTATATTTAATTAGATTTTAACTCAACAATCTTTCACTTGAATCACGTATAAAATTAACAATTAAATCATTAAAACCTTATGAGCTCAAAATAGCTATTTAAACCAAGACATCATTCACTAAATGGTCCATCAATTGTACCAATATAAGATCAAAAAGATTTTCATTACTTCAAGTATAATTCAACTTACAATAGTTACTTATGCTAATACAATTAACGACATGATCAAGTGTGGATGTGTAGCATAGAATTTAGATGAAGTGATCTAAACATGTCTATATCGAATTGGTTTAACTTTATTCTTTAGTGAAATCTACATAAATATTCAGAATGTAAATAACTATAAATTTTATTTCTGCATAAAATAATGATTATTACAATAGAACATTTAAATACAAACTCTCACTAAACTGATACATCATCAAATGGTGTAACACCCATATGAGCGACATACTTATGAAAGACCTTAGGTGGTACTCCTTTAGTAAGCAGATCCAAAATCATGAAGTTTATTCTAATATGCTCTATAGACAACTGACCTTTTTGGATTCTTTCTTTCACAACAAGGAATTTAATGTCTATACACTAAGACTTCGATGAGCTTCTGTTGTTATTGGAATATAGTACCATTGATTTATTATCATAACATAGCTTGAGCGTTCTTTCAATTCTATTTATAATTTGTAGACCCATGACAAATTTTTTTAGCTATATTTCCTGATTGGATGTCTCATAGCATGCTGTATATGCAGCTGCCATAGTAGAATAAGCTATAAGCGTCTACTTAATACTTTTCTATGATTTAACTCCACTAGCTAGAAAGTATACATAGTTTGAAGTGGATCTATATCTATCTTAGCATACAGCGAAATCGAAGTAAGAATACCCAATAATCTTCAACTGATATCATTTTCTATACACAAGTACAAAGTCTTTGGTTATTTATAAGTACCACATGACCCACTTGACAGTTTTCTAGTGATCCATATCTAGATTCCTTAAGTATCCGCCTAACATGCTAATAATGTACGTAAGATCCAAACACGTACAAACTTGAACATATATAAGACTCTCAATTGCCAAGCATATAGAATCTTTTGTATGTCCTTACGTTCAAAATCATTCTTAGGACATTGATTGAAATTAAACTTGTCTTCCTTAGTCATAAAAGTATTTTTTAGCTTGCATTCACTCATATTATACCTTTTAAGAACCTTTTCTATATAGTTTTTTTGTGATAATCCAAGAATACTTCAAGAACAATCCCGAAGTATTTGGATTCTTAATACAAAAAAAGTTTCACAAGGTTTTTCATTTTAAATTTGTTTGAATGAAATTTCTTGGTTTTTTTAAGCATGTTCATATCATTAGTGGCAAAAAGTATGTCATTAACATACAAGACTAGAAAAATATATTTACACCTACTAAACTTATGACATATACAAATATCTACCAAATTCATCTCAAAACCAAATGAGATGACAACTTCATGAAATTTGTGATATCATTGATGGGATGCTTGCTTTAAACCATTAATGGACTTCTTAAGTTTGCAAATCATTTTCTTTGCGTCACCTAGTGCGAAGTGTTCTGGTTATACTATGTAGATCTTCTCATCAATGTCATCATTGAGAAATGTTGTTATTATGTTCATTTGGTGTAGCTCAAAGTTAAAATGAGCAATCGATGCTATAATAATCCGAAAAGAGTCTTTCAATGAAACCAAGAGAACATCACTTTATAGTCAATGCCTTTTCTTGAGTAATCCCTTAGCAACAAGATAATTCTTATATTTTTCCACATTATTTTGTGAACCTCTTTTAGTTTTAAATATCCACTTGCAACGAATGAGCTTCGTACCTTCAAGTATTTGGAAAAGATTTCAAATGTCTTTGTCCTTTATGGGTTTAAACTCATCATTCATAACATTTATCCACTTTTAAGAATCAAAACTATTAATTCCTTGATAGAAGTTGATTGGATTGTCGTCTATCATGTCATTATTTACTTGTTGTTTCTTAAGAAATATGATATAATCAGTTGAAATCATACTTCTCTTTTCTGTAGTGGACCTCCTAAGTGGCATTGGCTTTTGAGGGTATTGAGTTTGCTCTTCTTAAAAGGAGAGAGGATCAACAATGTCTTGCTCTGGATTTGCCTTTCTAATTATCGTTAATAGTAACTTTAAGAAGAGGAATAAATTCCTCTTTAAAGGCAATGTCTCTAATTTTATCTTCCTCCTCAAGCTCTATTTTATCAAAAAACCCAGCATTAGGAGTCTAGAAAAATGTTTTAGTTGTAGGATCGTAAAAGTTAAAGCCCTTAAACCTTTAAGAATATCCAATGAAGTAGCAACTTACAATCCTTGAATCCAATTTCTTTTCACTAGGCTTGTAAGGCTTAGTCTCAGCAGGATAATCACTTACATGAAAATGCTTTTTACTACGTTTCTTCCCAATTCATAGTTCTTAAGAGGTTTTAGCCACTGCTTTGGTTAGTACTCTGTTTAATATGTAAGCTGCTGTCTTAAGTGTCTTGTCCTAGGGAGATTCTAGTAAGGTAGAATGATTAACTATAGTCTTCACCATGTCCTTAAGTATCCTATTGCATCTCTTGACAACACCATTCATGGTTGAAGAACTAGGCATAGTGTATTGAGGACAATACCGCAGTCCTCTAGGAACTTGACAAACAGACCTGACGTTGTTCATCGGATCTATCATATCCACCGTAATACTCACTACCATTGTCAGATCTAACGACTTTAATTCTTTTATTAAATTGATTCTTAACTTCAACTTGTAGGATACTTAGGCTTCTCTAGAGGGGGTGAATAGAAAATCTTTAGGTTTTAGTTTATTTTTAACTTTCTATAAGCAAATAATAAAAAGCAAGAAGAAGCAATCACACAATATAGGAAAACAAGTGCTCAGCGATTTATAGTGGTTTGGCCAACCCCAGCCTAGTCCACTCCTCAAGTTCCCTACTTGAGATTTTTCCTTTCGTACTTATTATCAAACGAACTACAAGTAACAATTACCTTACTTGTGTCACAACTGGCGATCCCTTCTCCTACTCGGAGAAGAACTTAATGAACCTTAATTACAACAGTAGCTCTTACAAACGCTTGTATCTCCCAACACTTGTCAAGCTTAATGCAATAAGAAAGAAAGCTCAAGATGACTAAGGAGGAAACAAAGGATAGAATTTTAACTCAAGACTTGGAACACTAGAAGTATGATAGTTGAGTATGCTTGTTGTGTGTTCTAAGGTGTCATGAGGTCAAGATTTATAGTATTAAGCTCAGCTCTAAGTGTGTCTAACGACTAGAAAATCTTTTGCCAACTGACAGAAGATTCGGTACGTCGAAAATCTTCGGTCGACAAAAATCTGCAACGGTTGAGCAGTTCGGTATACCGAAATAATTCGGTTGACCGAAGACTGTTTTGCACCACCCGTTCAGAAACAGTTGCCAGTAAACCCTAATTTTATGTTTTTCAGTATGCCGATTTTGGACTCAACTTAGACTTTTTTCTTTCCATCATTTTAAGGGTGTTCTATTGGGTTTTCCTATTTTTTGAGAATGATGACTTATGATGGGAGATTATTACATTCGAGAAATTACATCAAGGAAAGATAAAATTACATCAATGTAAGTAAATGACAACATTGTTTCTTGAGTCCTTTATTCGCCTTTCTTCATTTCTTCTAGTCTTTTTCTTTTGGAGTTTGGCTTGTGTTTTGTATGACTTGTCTTGAAGACCTTGTCTTGTTTCTTCATGCCTGCCCTTGAGATTATTCATACACAATTTGAAAATATTTGTAGAGTCCACATTGTTATCATCAAAATAAATAGATAATACCATTTTCAACACAACTTTATACTGTTTGAACGCATCTAAGGCTTGTGATTTTGTAACACTCATAAATTCATTTTATAATTATTTATATTTTAATGAATTTATTTTAGGTAGGTGTTACTGTTCCGAAGCTCATTTGTGTGTTTTTGTGGTTTTGTACTTGGGCCTCGTGGGTCGGTTACTAATTGTACTTGTCCCCATGTGGTTGGTACTGTACTTGTGGACCTGGGTGTGGGTCAGTGTGTAGGCCCATGTTTATGGGTCGGTTGGTGTGGTTGATTGTTGACTCGTGCTTTGGAGCTTGTAGGTGCGTTGTGCGTGACATGGATGGTGGTTAGCTAGGTCGTGGTGGTTGCATGCGTGTGTGGAGGATTGGTTGTGCACCTACGTACCTTCCCTATTGTGTGGATATTTAAGGATCGAAGGTCATTTTGATGTATATACCTTACTCCTTGAAATAAAGAGCATGAAAATGGTTGAAGAAACTAGGATTGTATGAAATCTAAATAAATTTATATTCCTAGAATTTATTGTGAATTTATGGTGGTATTTATGACCATTTATGGTAATAGTTGAGTTTTGGGTCCTTTTGACCTTTCTAGCTTTGTGATTTTATTGCATGGGCGATGGTGCATGGATGTTGGTTTGGTTTGTGTGGTTTTGGGGTAAGCTCGAGGGTCTACTACATATGTTTTATGTGGATTTTATTGTGGTTGTTTGATAGGTCCGTCCCTTGGTCCCATTTCAAGCAATTTTGCGAACTTGAGTCTAGAGGTTATTTTCTGGTTTCGTAGAAAATGATATTGTCACGTCCCAAATTTTCCACAATAATTTAAACAAATTAAACTATGAAAAAATTAAAACCAAACAATAAATATCTAACTACCAAGAACCTGTGTGTGCGGCTAGAAGACTCCAGACTATATGCACTACGCTAAATGTCTACATGCCTGCATCGACAAACCAAAACACGAGGAAAAATGTATAAATAACAGAAGTCACCTAATACGCACCCCACGAAAACCGCAGAAAACAAAACTATAATCGATTATTCTTTTAAATTCATTTTGCAAACTATTTTCTCAAAACCTTATAAACCAGGCTCACACCGGCCAAAACCTCAACTGAGGCTCTACTAGCCCAAAGCCACAGGCAAAGGCCCTCAATGGTCAAAACCACACACAGTGAGTCGGGAAGCCCGGCGCTAGGCAACCTGACTCTGGCCACACGCAGTTTGCTGAGGAGTGACCACAATGTTTTGCACTGCTATGGTGACGACCACCCTGTGTAGGAGCGTTCACCATCCCGCGATTCCCCTCTCTCAGGAGAACTCTCAGAAGCCAACCCCTCCCTGGGAAGACTGTCATGTCTCTCAGGACGCTACCAGCTACGGCGCATATGTCCCACCCTCACTGGCCACCACACGGTACACCTCCTCACGGCGTCCTCCACACACGATGCTCTGGAGGGAGTATCATACCTCCACACCCGACGACACCCAAGCCTTAGTGCTGACAGCGATAGCAAGATTATCATACCTCCCCGTCATGCCACAAGACACCTCAACTCGTGGACCACAACCTTAGCCTCAAGACGACAGTCAAGGAGTCTCATACCTCTAGGACCCGACGCCCCTTAGCCTCAGGTATCTCGGCCCCTGACCTCAACCAGGGAGTCACACCTGACCACCCGAGAATGTCCTCACATTCCCTGGTTCCGACGACACGGTTCCACACTGTCTCGACTTGCACACATAAAACTAGGAAAAGCATTTCCCAAAACAGGCCAACTATTTCCATGAAATCCATTTTCCAAAGCATTTTCATATCCTTTCAAAATTCTTCCAAAACCTCGGCAAAACAACGCATCAGGTGTCCCAGGGAACCACCATTGACGACCCACAGTCCCATCTCATAGGGACAAAACACAACAATCCACAAAGCCCTTGGAAGAACACATTTTATCAACATATTTGAGCCCAGAATCGGCATGCTGAAAACAGGTTCGGTATGGCGAAAATCCCTAGTTCGGTAGGCCGATCTGAATCGATCGACTGAATCGAGTCAACGGTCAACACTTAGGTCAAATTCGGTATACCAAAACTGGTTTGGTCGACCGAAATCTCCTGATTCGTGCAACAGTCCAAAATCAGACGACCGAATCTCGACCAGAGGACCTAAACTGACAGAAAAACGGTATGCCGAACGGAATCGGTATACCGAATCCACTGATTCGGTATGCCATTTCCATTTCGGTATGTCGAATTCTGCAAAACTAGAAAATGGCCCAAACCCTACCGTCCGAAATCGCCCCAACTGGGACCTCAGATCAAACCCCCTAAACAAACATCAAAATCTTACATAAAACATATGGTGTAAACTCTCGAGTCTACTCCAAAACCCAACAAACAAAACCAAAATCCATTCATCATGCATCAAGATATAAAATCACAAAGGCAGAAGGGTCAAAAGGACCTAAAACGCTCCAACCATCATAAATGCCAATAAATACACCATAAATTCTCATAAAATCACAATAAATTCTAGGAAAGTAAATTTACCTAGATTCCATGCAATCCTAGCATTTTTTACCAATTCCAAGCTCTATATTATACAAGATGGATATGCTTACCAATCTTACTGTATTGTCCCCTTTTCCATGACAGTTGTATTTATCCTTCCTTGGTGATTTCGAGGAGTCAATTTGTTTGATTCGGCCTACCATTAAGGTAGTTTTTGCTCTAGCTTCAAATTCCGTCTGCTTCGAGCTTAAACCCTCTGATGTTTTGTACCGTGTCAACCGGTTCGAGCCAGTTAATTTCATTCCTACCCTTGAACATTCATAGTGATCCCTGTTTAATGGTCGAAAACTTGTGTCATAGGTGGGGGTACGAGAAAGGAACCCCTTGGGCGATACAGCTAAGGAATCGTCGAACCGGTCAAGATGGAAGAATGGAGAGAGCACGAAAGATTGGGATACGAGTATCAATACCAGCAGAAGAGACCCTTGCGCTTCGGTAAGTCCCCCAAAATGATCATTTCCCGTGATTTAACTAACTTCACCAGTGCAGGCGTCTTGAATCTAAGCCAGAGTTTGTTCATAACCTCAAGCAGTTTAGATCTATCTAGAAGAACTTTTCCAAAGAATGGTCATTCAGAGTCAGAGCAAACCTGTAGGCAGTTTCAGAGGTGTACAGTGCTGGCAGAGTTAGAACAGTTAGCAATGCGTCAGGCTGCAGCAGCACAAGATCCTGTTCAGAAGGTAGACTCAAGAGCCTGATAGATGACATAGTTGAAGATATTTTGTTCCAAGAATAATTGGAGGTGCTCGTGGAGGACTTAGTAGAGCACGACAGAATCAGAAAAGGATAACAGTTCTTTCACCACTGCAGCCTGAATCACCAGGACCTAGCTTCAAGAATCGGAGAAAGTTTTCGCTGGACCGATTATTGTTACCCATTAGCGCCCTTAATTGGAAAAGTACTACCAGTGATCGTCGACCACTCCCGAGCCTTGCAACACATTCCATTATAGGCCATGCATCACTATGTTTCTTGTTTATTGCATCCGCGCGACCGCACATCACCTAAATCGCATCATATGCATTGTATTTTCCTTTCGTGCATTGTAATCATAATATGAACATTGGCATAACCATTGCCTGATGAGGAAAATCGGGAAGTCAGCCTGTTAAGGAAGAGTTTTGATCCTTCTCACGCGTTACTACCTGTGTGACCTAAGAGGTAAGGGAGCCAGCATTCGTGGGAAAGTGGATGAAATGTACAAATTCACAAGGAACCTATACCTCTAGAGGGAGAAAAAATGATAGGTCGTGAGTGAGGATGAGCCAATAAAAGAAAAGGAGGATGAAAACATAAATGGAATGATCAATAAAGTAATATGACTTTGTTATATAATTGTAGACACCCCGATTTTGAGGTAGTTCATTGATAAGGCTCCAATTGTTACTTTTAATATGGCTGACCCTTGGACCAATCCCTAAGCCCATAGCAAGCCCGCAACCCAGTTAGAAAATCATGCCAATAGGGGAGAGCACCTACCTAGCACACCAACCTAGCACACCTACCTAGTACACCAACCTAGCACACATAGGTGGCACACTTATCCAGCGCACATCCCTGGCACACAGGGCTGCGACTGTTGGCTTTCCACCTTCCTTGCCTGTTACCTTCAACAGAGAATGTGCCATGGAATATTCCAGGCTCTTCGTCTGCGAGGCTCTTCTTATGCCCGTAACTCATCCCTGGGAGCTCCCTATAAAAGGACCTCCATAGGCACCGTTTTGCGGGGCCACAAAAGAGAGACAAAAAATCCTGAGAGCTGAGAATCCTGAGCAGAAACCTTGCATCTAGCCGTTTTCCACTCTAAAGCCCGACCTCTGCACGAGTTTCTCCACCAGTCCAGCAGCGTATTTTCATTCCTTGGAACACCCCCTTGCGTCCTAGAGCCTTCCAAAGCAACGAGGATTTTCTTATTTGTGATATTGCAAGAAGGAACACTTCGTGAGGTAGGCTTTCTACCTCTTCTTTATTTTCTAAATATCATGTTAGAACTTGGTAAAAGCATGCTTAAAATCTTATGAATGACCTGTTTTGTTCCATGTTTTCGAAATAACATGCTCGCATTCTATGCAAATAATCTCCATGTTAATCCATGTTTGCACTTCTAGCTTGTAATCTGCATAAGCACTGATTTTACTGTTTCCTTGCATATAATATTTTGCCATGCACCATGACCGCACTCGCACGTAGAAGCATGCACATTTGATCAGCATTTACACTGTTTTGATTCGTTTTATTCAGATCTTGCTGGTTCTTGAATATTTCACACATTTTCCATGCATGAACCCATCATTTGTTTTGGTTTCAAATGCCTCATCTGCATTATGATTTTTAATCCTGCACTCGCAGCATGTTTTCCAGTTTTATCATGGCATGAGCCCTTTTTGAATCCTCCTTGCATCTCTTTCGGGTGGGTTCTGGATCAGGTTACAGTCTGATCTAGACTCCCTGGGACGCACCAATCAGGCGCACCCAACCCGCGCACTAGTCTGACGCACGTGGCAGGCGCGGTAGACTGGCCAGAGATCAGCACCTGCATTTTTACGTCTTTGTTTGCATGATTTTATCGCAGAGTTTTGAGCTCATTTCTTTTTGGTTGATACTCTGGTATGCCAGAATATCACCTGCATGTTTTTTAGCTTTTGAGCAGATCGCTTTCTTTCTGTTTTCCTTGTTTTGTATTCAGTTCCAGGCTGAATCTGGTAGGCCGATTGCACCGTGCTCCTTCGTGAGAATCTTGTGCA
>JAMKQA010122796.1:0-11001 GCA_024699735.1 Posidonia australis | reverse complement strand
CCTTCCCATTTGCATCTCATGCATTCATCCTTTTGTGGTTTTCCTCGTCTTTCCCTTAAAAGACTAGGTGGCGACTCCATTTTTCTTTTTTCTTTTATCCTTGCGCCTTCGCCGTCATCGGCATGGCTGTGATCTCCTCCTCTACCCCTCCCTCCTTTTGGGTCGGGCGGTCGGTCAAACGGACATGGTCACACCCGAATTATGACATTTGTCTTCTTTTTAATGTCTATATAAATGATGATTTATATGCAAAGTGCTGCTACCAAAAACCCATATATATTCTCTTTTGTTAGGATTTTAGTAGCTCTGAATATTTCTCTTGTTAATCGATCTTTCCTGTCTTGTGCTTGGATATTTCTCTTGTTGGTTTCTTTTTTTTTTACACATGATTATTGTATTACATATATATGCTTATTTTAATTATATGCTTCTCTTCTCTGAGCTAGACATGGCTAAAGATAGTAAGAAAAAGACTGAAGGAGGAAGAAGTTATACAAGTTAGAGTACAAAGGATGATGAAATGATATTAAACATTCTTTGTGAAGCTATCAAAGAAGGAATAGGAAAAACTCCTAATAAAAAATAAGATCAGAAACTTGGGCTGAAACAGTTAAAAAGTACAATGAGAAGACTAGAGCCAATATTACGAGAAAAATTATGGACAATAGAATGATATTCCTGATGAAATATGGGAGGAACTTATGGAGGTTAGATTTATTATACATTAGTTTGAACTTTGAAGTTTATTTTCATATATGGATAAATATGTTTTTTATTTGTGATGTTTTTGTTTTTTTAGAAACATCCGGAGTGTATACCGTGCAAAGGTAAGTCATGTTGAATTTATGACCACTTCAGACAGTATTAGAGAGTAACATTGCTAAAGGAGCTTCAAGCATACAACCCTTTGATTTTACAAGAACACAAAAAGAAGATATGGCTTTGAGTGGAAATGAAGACAACATTGAGCAATTTGTACTAATGAGCATTCAAATTCCTATAGACCTCGATTCTGAGATACAACAGAACTCTGCCATGTGTACAAGATCCACCACTCAAATATCATCTAAAAAAGGAAAGAGACCTCGTCCTCATGTAGAGTCACAAGCAGCAATCTCTCAAGAAATGAAAGACATGACTATGGCATTTGTTCATTTTTGTGAAAAAAAAGATGAGAATAGTTCAACGAGAAGGAAAATCATGGAAAAAATAGCCACAATTGAATAAGAAAAATTTGAATAGTCTAAAAAGCAAGCAGTTGGGCAAGAAGCATATGAAATTTTGCTTGCTCTTCCTGATCTTGAATAAATAGATAGATTTAAAGCTATGAAACTTTTTTAAGAATAGTGACATGAGAAATCAATTCCTTTATCTACCTTAAGAGCTGAAGCTCAATTGGCTAAAGTTATATTTTGATGATATAACATATGAAACTTATATTTTGATGATCATTTAAGCACATTGTAGTAACTTTTTGTATTGGTGCACAAGTCACTTTTTGTATTGGTGCACATTGTGGTAATTTTTTGTATTAGTACACATTATATTAACTTTTTCTTTGTGTTTATCTTTTTGGCAATTAAAAACCTAAATCATTACATATGCTTTTTATTTCTTGTGGTTGTCTTATATAATGAATGATATTATAGGTACTACTTTCCTTTTGATGGAATCAAATGAGAATGTTAGACTCTTGTTGTATTGCTTGGAGGAGGAGGAGAAGGAAATACAAAGAAAGAAAAGATCTATATTGCATTCAATGTCAAATAGTGTTTTTGGTGCTGCAAGTATTCTAAACAATAACTTAATAGCAACATATCAAATTTATAGTAAAGAAGGGTATGATTATGTAAGAAGATTATTAGATTCTTTATTATCGAATCAAGCCTATAATTGTAGGAAAATATATCAAATGAATCAACAAGTTTTTTTGAAGTTTTGCAACTTGCTAAGGACTAAGGGGGTGATCAAAGATGGTAAAAACATTACAGTGGAAGAGCAACTTGCAATGTTCCTTCTCATAGTTGGATAAAATCAGAGATACGATGTAACAAGAGAACGATTTCATCGTTCTACTTGGACTGTTAGTATTTATTTCAATCGGATGCTTGATGCTATATTACAATTGAGTGATAAACTTCTAATTGATCCTACACCATTTGTTCCTAGTAGAATCTGCAATGATCCTAATGTCTTGTCATATCTTAAAGTAATGTTTTGCTTTAAATGTTTTTGTTATACTTTGAGATAATTCATTGTATTAAATATTTTTTTGATTACAAAATTTACAGGATTTTATTGGTTCTATTGATGGCACGTACATTAAAGCAACAATTTTTGGAGAAGAAAATGCAAGGTTCAAGAATAGAAAAGCTGATCTCGCACAAAATGATATGGCATCTTGTAATTTTAACATGGAATTTATTTATGTTCTTAGTAGATGGGAAGGATCAACAGTTGATGCTCGTGTCTTTCAAGATGTAGTAACTCCGCTAAATGGTTTTCAAGTTCCTCCATGTAATTTTATTCATGTTACGTATTTGATATATAAACAATAATCACTAATATTGAATTATTTTCAAGCAAATTTTATTTGATAGATGTTGACTATTCAAACCGACCTAAATTTATATGTCCATTTCGTAGTATTAGATATTACTTGAGTGAGTATGATGCTGATCGGTTACCAATTAATGCTACAGAGAACTTCAATTATAGACATTCTCAATTAAGGTTTGTAATTGAGCACACATTTGGAGTGGTAAAACATCGTTTCGCTATTTTCTAGGTTACATGCCATTCCCCTTTGAAACACAAGCTAAGATTGTTCTAGCATGTTTTTTGCTTCATAATTTTATTCGTAAAGCGGATCGTAAAAATTTACTTAAAGATCTTGAAGATGAATTAGAAGAAATTTAAGAAGCTAAACTTCCAGAAGTTGCTCAAGAGTTCGACGAGAAAGAGAAATATATAATGGTATTGGATTAACTCAAGAACAAAAAAAAGAAAAAGTAGATCAAATGTGTGAAAATATCATAATTTCTATGTGACATGGTTGATTGTTGTAATTCATTTCTAAGAATTTACAATGTTATTTGAACTTTTGTATGACTCAAATTTATATTTTGAGAGATATTTAATTGAGTTTCAAGTTAATAATTATGAGATTACTAATGTCTACTTTCCTTTGAAATCTGTTGATAAGCACAAATACCCATATTCTAGTTTCCTTTGATTCCTGACACAAACAATAGGAAACTTGGTCAATAGGAAATCAATTTCCCTTACTTTTCATTTCCTAACAAATCCTGTTGACTCTAGAATTCCATTTCGTGTCAAATTATGTGCACAAACAGACCCGTGGGGTCAAGGTTATATGTTCTTAAATTCATGAACTTTATTTCATAGGTTTCCTTATGGTCGTGGATTGTTTTTGAGCGTTTTGAGGCTGGTTTGACTCTTAGGCTGAGATATAATCATGACTTCCTATATTTTCTATTATAATGTATGAAAAAAACTAATAATAATAAAAAACCTTAAAAACTCAAATTCCAAAAATAGAGGAATTAGAAGTATAGAGTTTTTTTTTGTTAGAGGCAAGAGCAAAGTGCAACAAACATAAATTTTTCACGTGAATTTTAGGAATTTAAGAAAGCTAAAGTGAATAAGAGAATTGAGAGAATGAGAGCATAATTGTAATAGTGTAGAGAATAGAGAAAATAGTGAGTTGTGTGAAGAAAATAAAAAATATGGAGGAATATTTATAAAAGAAGAAGAAGAAAAAAAATATAAGACATTAGGATGCAACATTGCATCCTCAACATTTATTTTAAACGTTATGCAACGTCAACGTTTATTTTAAACATCATCTGGGAATCAGTTTCACTTAGCAATTCATGGATAGCTAGACACCAGCACCAGTTTCGCTCAGCAAACCTTCTTCTCTAGAAAGCTACTTGCTTTGACTGGAAGGCCTTCAAAGCCAATCTTCGTGACGATGATTATTGCTCCGATCATCCTGTTCAGTCTATGGAAAGGTTGGGAAGGTCGCTGTCGCCCCATTGTGAGGCTACTGCTGCCCCTCCTCCGACTGGCGTGGAAACTTCCGCTCCTTCATCTCAGGTAGGGCCAAGGTATGACTCCCTGATGGTATCTTCTATTTCAAGAAATGTCGCTTCCTCTGAATGGTTAGCTCAAGTCGACCTGGGTCGCCCCTTGAGGTGCCCTAAATCCTGGTGGAATGAGTTTTTTTTGGGACGATCTCTGTCCCTCCAATTAGATCTAGAGGTATAGTTATCCTCTCAATCTCCCTCTTCTCCCTTCATGGAGGGAGGACCAGATTTCGTGGAATCTTCTTGCATAAAGGTAGTGATTTCTGAACCCTCAGGGTCTTCTAGCTGCTGTAATCTAGTTAGATCATCCTTGATGGCACTAAAATCACGTGTTATCTCTGATCTAGACTCTGTTACTGGATCTAAAAATCTTATTAATGTTTTGTCTCCTGGTATATTTTTTTCTCCTTCCTCTAATAAGCACCCTGTTCCCTAGTCCCTGACAATTCGTCGATCGACCTACCTGAAGTTTGGATTAGGGTTGATAGGAGTTGAAAACCGATTTTACCCTAGTGATGCGTGGTCATATTCGTCCTACCTTCTTCTAACTTGGGAACCTCTGAGTTGTAAGGCGGTCGACAGCTTGGAGGTGACGATCGACAGATCGTCGGCTGCTGGGTAGCTGGAGGTCGATCGACCGATAGAGATGTCGGTCAACCAGGACTCCATGCTGGAAATCTTAGCGGACTGGTCCTCGTGGTTCGAGCCTGAGCTGGGGTCGATCAATTCGAATGGCGCTTTTAACGACGATGTTTGGTATTATCATCATTCTACCCCTCTACAGAGAAATCATGTTGTACAAGCATCAATATAAAATGTTGAAGTGGGCCCATTATCACTACATGAAGTTAATACCAGAGTAAGAAGCTCAAAAGAATTGATTTCCCATACCCCGTTTGACGACGCTGTCGCTTTGGTTCCTGAGCTATAGGCCCGCGCATTTATTAAGGAAGAAGGAAAACATGATTTTGAATGTACCCAAGGAGATCTTCAGCAAAGCACAAATCCTACGCTCCATTCTTCGTCTTCCCTACTGTCAGATAATCAAAGATTTTCTGACATCGAATATATAGGCACTCCTTTGGGAAACGGTGGTCATTAACATTCTCCTCCTCTCACAAAGGCATTATTCGATTTTAGATTTTTGACTTTAGCTTCCCCTAGTGGTGGTTTGTGTAACCCACCCTCTATGCTCTCCCCCTTTCTCAATGTGCACTAGAACTACCACTTCACCCCAACAAGCCCTAGCTGGAGATTAGTGCATAGAAAGAAATTAGAGACGCCGTGGAACCTTTATTGTGGCAGGATAGGTAGATGTTTCAGATGTGGATTACGTGGTCACTTAAGAAGTAGATGTTCTTTTAGAGGAGCATGCTTTAAATGTGGTTCTCCTAAAAGACAGTCCACAGCTGGTTTAACTGCACACAGACCAATCATTCTTCCATTATCTGAGGAACGCTGTGATCAACTTTCGTTTTACTCCTCTTGCGCTATCATTACTGTGCTATTGCCTCAATTCAACAAAATCACTTTGGAGGCTCATCTTTCATTCGACTGGCCCACATCTGTTGGGTGGAAGGTATTCTACTTTCCCCTAGTAAGCTCCTCATTAAGTTTCCCTCCCAAGCTGATAAGGACCTCGCTTTAAACTCATATGGATCTACCATGGTCTCTATTCCCGCTTCTTTTGCCCCTTGGTCCGTTAACTCCAACTCAGTGCTCACTATCTGTGAGGAGGGTCAATCGATCAAGATTGAAGGAATTCCTCACTATCTGTGGAACATTTCTATGTTTCAGAGAATGGTCTCCAGATTCGCTGAGTTACTAGAAGTAGATCTCTCAATCGATAGAACTAAGTTCCTTGGGTATGTCAAGGCTAGGGTCAGAGTGCACCAAGGAAAAGAGGTTCCTGATGTACTTTATTTTGCTTTTTCCAAAAATGTCTACCCTATCAAGTTTAGGAAATGTTTTGACATATGTGCTCCTCTGAACCCAAAACCATCATACCTGATCCCCAATTCTACTCCTAGTGCCACAAGAATTGCTACTAGGAAGGGACCTCTAAAACCTATTGCTAAGCCCTTTAAGCAGCAAAAAAATTGGAGGAAACAAGCCAAAAATACCTTGACCCGGGAAAAATGTATGAACCCGTTCTAATCAAGATACTCCATCAAACTCAATGACTTGGGAACAGGCTTCCTTTGCTCTGTACTTACAAAATTCTAGCTCTATTGACACCCCTTCCGGGACTACCAACCCTATAGCTCCCCATCCTGCCTTTGGAGTGTCTAATATAGCTGAGCAAATTGAAACCTCTTCCATTCTGGTGGCCTTAGGGATCCTACTATGCCAATTGTCGATTTTGGGTACGTATTTGAGGGTGACCAAGTGTCCCGAGGTGAAACAGATATCCTTGCCACCTCAGCTAAATTTATGGCTTTAGAGGCTAGATGTCGAGCACTAAATAAGGATGAAATTAAAAAAGTACTTGTGGTTATTGAAAGCTTGAATGATGAAGATTTTGATGCAATGGTTGGAGAATATCCTCAGCCTTAGGATTCGCCTCATCATACAAATCCAAGTACCTTATCTTCTTCAAAGAATTATCGCTTTATGGATAAGTATAGAGATGATTGTACTTATTCATCTCCTGAGCATTCTACTTCACTGTCTAATTCCATACATAGCATCTGAAATGAACTGGAATCATCGGATTTAACTGAAAAAGAAGATCTAGCTAGTGGTATTTTTTCTTGGAATTCCTATAATGATTTCATTGAATTTTGTGGCAATATTAGCATTTCAATTACTTCGAATGCTATGGCTAGAGATTTACTTAATTCTATTAGAAACATGCAAGGATTGAGTGTGGTAGATCTTAATAAAGTCCATTACTGTGCCAAGGGTCCGTTGGCCCTTAGGCTATCTACTTGAAATGTTATTTATGATAATTGCTGCATGGAACATTAGAGGCCTTGGCAATAGTGTTAAAGGCCGAGCTATTAGAAATCTGGTAAGAACCTATAAGACAAATTTCATAATTATTAGTGAAACAAAATCAAATAACTTATCATTAGCTAAACTCTGAACCATAGGGGGCAGCAAAGTTGATTGTTGGGAATTCCTATAGTCTTAGGGTGCTTTTGGGGGCATTTTTATTAGTTGGAACTCATTGATATCACGAAAGATAAGCTCAATATTAGGAAACTGCTATGACTCAATAAAATTTAAAAACAAATTGGATAATTTTGAATGGTGGCTAACTGGCATTTATGGGCCATGCAAGTCGTCATTGAAGCGAGACTTCCTTGTTGAATTGGAGGAACTACAATCTGTAATGTTACCTAACTGGGTTATTGGAGGGGACTTCAACCTCATAAGGTTTTCATATGAGCACTCAAACAAGGCTACAATTACACCAGAGATGTCTTATTTTAATGACATTATTGAGGCCGCAGATTTGATAGACTTTTACCCCAATAATCTCTTGTATACCTGGTCTAATTTCCAAGCTAACCCTATTATGGTTAAATTAGATAGATTTTTAGTTTCACCTTAGTGGATGAATAAATATCCTAACACTGTCTGTGCTGGAAAGGCCTGGGATATATCCAATCATATAGCCTTATGTCTGGACACTTTGCCTCTAGGTTGGGGTCCTTTCCCATTTAGGTACTTTAGATACTGTATTGTCATAGATGGTTTCAAAGATTTGATTTCTAAATATTGGAATACTTTAGGATTACAGGGGTCACCAGTAGCAATTTTTTCCAGAAAATTAAGGATCTTAAACTCAAGATCAAAAATTGGATCACACCTGTCAGAGAAAAAAGAAAAAATCGATTGAGGGAGGTAGAAAATCTGATTCAGCACATTGACAAGTTGGCAAAATCTTCCATAATAACTCCTAACCTTAGAACCTACAAAATTGAGCTTAGATCAAAACATTATAATTTATTACTTGAATAGGAATTATATTGGAAACAAAGATCTAGAGTTAATGGTTGAAAGAAGGGAATTTAAATACCTCTTTCTTTCATGGTATGTGTAACGCCCCGATCCTGGGCACGCTATCAAGATCACAGTATCATAAATAAAATTACACTAATTACAACAATAATTAAATAACTGTAACTAAGGCTAACCTTTAGGAAACGACGTGCAACTAGAAGCTCCTACTCCAGTATCGGAACTCGACTGCACACGACCTGCACCTGAAAACCAACCAAAGCATGCGTGAGTGACATCCAAGTCACCTAGTACGCACCCAAAACACACAAACAACCTAATCCGACAAAAGCACTAAAAATACAACTTTAATGTATAAAACTTGATTTTCTTTTGAAAACTCATTTTAAAACATCATTCTCTTTTTCCTTTGAAATCACATGGGAATCTGTTCCCAAGGCTATGCTTTTCTCAAAACCCACTTTTATTTCTTTTTTAAAATATTTGGAATTTGTTTCCAAAACTACATTCTTTTCCAAAACTCATTTTTCCTTCTTTTTATACTTTTTCAAAACCTTTCTCATTTTCTAAGAAATTTACATATTCGACCAGGTCCAGCCTAAAACATAATGCCTTACAGGACTCAAAACCAAAATAATAAATACTGACTGGTAACTGGTTAAAACACAATTCGTATTTGATTCTAGGATTTTAAGACCATTCATAAGTCCAATCCTAGCCAAACTACATTTCTTTCATTTTCACAAAACCACACACGTTTCTTATTCATGTCCACTTTTCTTTATTGATGTTACCTTGATCAGGGGTAACCAAGCACACAAGCAGTAGGTGAAGACATCATTTCCCCTACCTCTTTGCACTGTCGCGGTGAAATTTCCCATGCGAGATGACACTGCCCCAGCCAATCAGCCTCAATTTCATTTCATAAGCACGGGGATACGTCTTTATCTGATGTCTCATCGGTGACCCGAACAACTACGTTTAATAACCTAGGCTCAACCTACACTGTTGGTGACCCTAACACCTAGGTATCAAATCCTAGGCTCAGCCTACAGCATCATAAACATTGGTAGCCACGGTCGTGTCTGACAATTGATATTTTTACAATTCATCGACACCATCCACTGGTGGTCCCACACTGGCAATCACGGTCATGCTTGAAAACTAGTTTCTTTGGCATGTCATACTCTTACCGTATTGCCGACACCAACCCCTGTGATTCCACAACACATTCTAAGTGTTTTATTTTCAAAAACTCTTAAATTTTCCTTTCAAAACCATTTCCATTTCATCCTCTTCATTGCAGGAATCTATCCATGCAACACATGACCCTCTACTAGGGTCCCAACTCAGTTCATGAAAAATCATACTTTTAAAATCATAAATTGGGTCTCCTGCCCAAAATTACTCAAAACCACACATTTAATCACGTTATTACGTTCTTAGGGCTTCGAACCCAAAACCATTCCCAATTTACTTGTTTGGGTTCTATATTCCTCCATGACATTTACATGAGGAAAACATTATTAACACAAGTTCACTATCCCTTTAAAATCATTTATTTCCATTTTCTATTCATATTTTTAAATATCAGGGCCAAGGTAAAATCGACAAACCGAAAATAAAGTTCAGTATACTGAAACTCCCTGTTTCGGTCTACCGAGTGATTTTGGTCTACCGAAACCAGGTATCCTGGCCTTATTTGACAGGAATTCGGTATGTTGAACCCAGTTCGGCATGCCGAATTACCCGTGACTAAGGCATCTCTCTTGTTTTAGTCTACATGTTTTGCCGGAACTGGGAGCCTCCGACGGACCCCTCAAACATGCAACATAAAACATGAATAAATCACGAGGTGTAGACCCTTGAGTCTACTTCAAAATCCTTCAAACCATTCATGAATTCATTCATCATGCAATCCATACGAAAATCATAAAGGGGTGAAGCTCGTTTGTAACTACTATAGCATACATCCCTAAATCTGCATAAATCCACCAAATTCCATCCTAATCGCATGATTTCTACATGTTCATGCTATCCATCACATTTTCATCCATTCTACTATTTTTCTACGATTTTACATGCATTTATTCTCATTTTTCATACATTTAACATATCATGCTGTAAGAGAAGAACGAAGGAGAGAGAGAGAGATCGCGTACCTCCAATGGCACTCCAGCGACCACACTGCACTCCAGCGCGACCTTGGTGGTTCATGGCAGTAGCGCACACGGCTCAACTCTCCTCCTCTCCCTCTGGCTCGGTTAGTCTTCTCACCTTTTTTTTCCTCCACTCGGTTCCCTCTTCTTCCCTCGACCTCCTTCCCTCAATATCTCCTCCTCCTCCTCGCGTTGCGTTAGTCGCCCATCACGTCGGAAGGGACGGGGAGGCACGGGCTGCTGTTTGTGGTGGCACGGGTTCGGGGGAGAGGAAGAAGAAGACGGGGATGGTAAGGGCTTGTGAGAGTGAGAGAGAGGAAAAAGGAAGAAAGCAAAAGAAGAAAAGACATGTACACAAACCGAGGTGACTGTGCATCCTCAAACCGGACTCCACATTGGTCCAGAATCACAAATAAGTGAATAGAAAGCCAACCAAATCCTCACAATTACAAGAAACAACAGATTATCCATTAATAAACCATTTATACAATATTATAATTAATTACATGGTTTACAATTAAAAATGGATAATCATGCCTCAGTGTCACAGTATGATCAAAGGAAGGAGGAGGATTAACACTATTTCATCACTAACTATTAGGGTGTTTTTGTAGATCAACCTCAGGCTATCTACAAGAAGATTGAAAATCACTTCATAGCCCTCTTTAATAAACCTAAGGGCATCACTATTGACCTCTCTTGGAAGTAGCTATTCCCAAATAAGATTCCTAACCCAGGGGGGGGGGGGGGTTGGGGGGGGT
>JAMKQA010122792.1:0-10308 GCA_024699735.1 Posidonia australis | reverse complement strand
TCCTTAACTCAATCATTTTCATGGTATTCTTATTAATATAAGGAAGGGACAAAGTAAGGTCGATGTACAAAGTTAATAGGTTATTCTCGTTTAAATAACAAATTAGATCAATTTTTTTATATCTTTACTATTAATTGGTCCTCATTTTCATCTTACAAGCTAATTCTTAACTATGGTTTTTTCCTTTTTGGTTGATTCTATTTCGAACTAAAAATAGAGAAAAGAACAAGAGAACGACTTCAATGCAAAAATGGAGTTGTAAGAAACCTACATGGTACAATAAACATAGTTGTAAGTTTTCTTTAAAAAAAATAATCTACTCATTTTATCATTTAATCCAAACCTTCTTCTACAATATACTCTTAAATACATCGATTTTGGAGACTTTTTCATAGTTTATTAAGTGTCTAATTTTAGTCATTAAAATTTTCTAAATTTGAGACCTTTCATGAATTGTTTATGATGATTAGGTTGTAACTAAAATTTAATTTCATGTTCTATGTAGTTAGATAATGTAATTTAATAAACTTTATGGATTATCACAGACACATACATCATCCTTGTATTTTTTTTCTAGGAGTCCTAAGAAGTCGGTTACTTTTTATAACAATAATGTACTCTTATGAAAGACAATTCATACATTTTTCCTTTTTTGAGGTCTCCCAAAGGACATGAAATCATATATATATATTTCAATCTAATAGATATCTCATGCCAACCCTAGAACAAAAGTCATGTACCATTTCTCTCTCTCTCTCTCTCTCTCTTGGATGAAATTAAAACATAATCAACCAACTACGATAGTGTAGTTGACTGGAGAGAGTGGAATTCACATCTTCTTTTCGTATTCAAATTTTACGAAAAAAAAATATATATATCTACTAATTTCCAAAAAAAAATAAAATTAAAACATAATCGCGACGTATGCATCCATCAATAGGTGCAAACGGAAGTTCGGAGAGAGAGAGAGAGAGAGAGGACGGGAGGGAAGAAATTACTTTGAAAATCCACAAATAATCTATTATTAGCGTTAGATGAGACATGAAATCTGAGATTCGCGAATATGGGAAGATAAAGTAGTGTGAACTCATATATTATTATTAGAGTTCAACCCATTGAACTCTGAACTCATATGCAAGTGACGTCCGATCCCACATGATCTTCTCCCCTTGGATTCTCAACATAAAGAAAAATAAAAGTAGTGAATTCAAAAGTTTAGTCTTCCAGAGAAAGAGAACAGAAAGTCGACATTTTCCCCCTAGTCAACAATAAAGCAGGCAGTAGCTCATACATTTCCACCAAAAAGTTACAAGCAGGCAAGTGGTAAGCTGTGAAGAGAAGTAGAGAACCACTTGATTTGTTTCTCAAATCTTCTTCCGTTTCTTTTCGCCTCTCTCTCTCTTTCTCACATCTCACCCCCCACATTTGTCCTTGGAGACTGGAGAGATTTGGAACAGTCCCCTGTTCATCCCCACTTGTGCTCCTCCAGATCTTTGCCTCCATTCTCCCTTCGATCCTCCACGGCATTGATCTCCGTAAGGTACTTCCCTGATTCGCTCCTCTGCTGCGTTTTGGAATCTTCCTCGCTGGATGGATTCCTTTTCTGTTCCTACTGTTGGCGGGAATGGAAGGTTTTTGGATTCGTCCTTCGGTCCAAGAACTTTTGTTTTGTTTGTTTGTGTTAGTGCTTGTTTCGTTGCTGACCAGTTTTTTGGTGCTGGAGCAGAGGCGGATTGCGAGTTTTTTTGTTTCAAATTCGAACTTGTGAGGGTGGAAGAGGAGGAGGATGGGGCCGGAGCTTCTGGAGATCGAACCGCGGGAACTGAAGTTCGTCTGTGAGTTTTCTTTCTTGTGCTGTAGATCGTAGACTTGCATTCTGTGTAGTCAACCTGTGCTCTTCGTGTTTTGATCTGGCGTTTGGATACTCTTGCGATTGTTGTATTGGCCAACTCAAACATGATCTCGACGTGTTGAAGATTTTGAATTTGTTCCATCGGGTGCATTGCCTACTAGCAAAATGCCTTGGAATATTTACTTGTTTTCAGTGATTTTGGGATGGATGGGGTTTCCTTGTTTGCCCTGCCAGTTCTGTCTTTTTGCATCTGTGCTGTTGGTAGTGGACGGAGTATGACCCCGTTGAATTGGCCCAGTAAAGCGGAAAAGGCTGCATTAGAAAAGTCGCATTCTTCAGGACCTTTAATAGGGCTTTCATGTGTGTTGCATGAACTTACCAGTTAGATCAGTTTTATCCCTTGTCAATTTAGTTTCTAGGCTTTGTGTTATGTTACTGCCTAGCCCTGTGTTGCCAAACAATTTGCACCGATCTGAGGGGTTAGCAAGTAGTGAAACATGTAAGAGAATTTGTTGAGATGGTCTGTGCATACGCAGCATAGCATAGATCTGCTCCTTGGAATGATGAAAATCGATATGGATCAAAACAGGTTAAACAACAATTTCACAGAGATGTATAAAACAATTTCACATTGCTACTCAGAATGATTCTGCTTCTTGTACTACATTTTGTTACTTGTTACTTGTTAGTGGGGATGGAGATGAAAAAGGGGGCGTTAGTATTTTAATCCTACTTCTGTTGGTGGATATATGTTTGCAAACTTGAATCATAATGGGAACCATATAGTCTTTGTGGTATGTGCAAATGGAGATCTTTAAGCTTTTATCTGCATTTTGCACATTGAATTTCAATTTGGATAATATTTTCTTTTCTTTGATATAAAAATGAATTTAAGAAGTTGGAATTTAATAGGGGATACAGGTATTGATTTATTCCTAGTCCATTTGCCTCCATAGTCATGGTGTCTTCCAAAGAAGAAAGTAGGAATTCTTAGATTGTCATTTCTCTAGGAAAAATCATTCAATTGGTATGTAATGCTCATCACTCTGTTCTTATTTTTATTTCATGAATACTACATTATATCAACCTTCATGATTGTTTTTATTATATGGCAGTTGAGTTGAAGAAACAAAGTTCTTGCTTAGTGCAACTAACTAATAACACAAACCATTACACTGCGTTCAAGGTAAGAAGCTAATTTGTGCATGTGATTTTTGTAAGTAAGAACTTTTGCTTGTATCTTCATGATACAAATTATGGTAAAAAAAAATCCAATGTTTCACAGTGGAACTTGTATGGTTTATTGCTTATACTAAGCACACAACTTTGATTCCCTCTGAAAACTGAATATTATAAAAAAAAAAAAAACATGTGTTCCATTGCATGGCATATGTTACTCTTGTTTGGCCGGTAAATAACTAAATTATATCAATTATCACATATCAAATGCTAATAAATTTTTGTACTTCATGATAAATAACTAAAATAAATAATTTTTCACAAATCAAATCTTAATAAATTTGTGTACTTCACCTAAAGTGAAAAGAACTCAAACTATAGTATATGATGTTAATTTAAAATTTAAATATTTTCATATACTAATTATTGACTGGTTTTCTGAATGATCATCATTCTAAATATTAGGTAACTATTTTAAGTTTTCAACATCCCGACTGATGAACGATAATGAAAAATGTGGAATTCCAATTGAAACAGAAAGTAATGGAAATATAGTCTTAATTAAATACATCTATACAAAAGGCTAATTATAGCACCTCTGATCCACCACCTTGCATCTTGTGTTGCATGCTTGTCCTCCTTTCATGTATTTAACTATTTATTCATGTACTTAATATCAATTACGTAAATACTGTAATCATCAGAATGAAAAGGCTCCTGGAATGAACCTCTTCAGTTGTTTTTTGTGTGAAAAAGGCTATTCATAGTAATATCAGAAAAATAATTTATTTTTGCTCTAGAAGTAAATTACCAGTGCAGATGTTGCTGTGGTAGACACTTCATTTTTCACCTTTTTTTTTTTTGAAAATGGAACATTACAGATTGAATTACTATGTTACAAAAGTATGCGGTAAATTTCATTGCAATTGGATTATCATAAAACCTATCTAAAGGTCCCAAGTTTTAGTAGATTTCAGCTTTAGAACGTAAACATTTCACTCAATGGTAAATGTGAAAGTACAGTATGTTGCAGACAATAATTAAAAAATCATAGTCTTAGAGTTTATTTTATCAATGTTTTAAAAAATGGAAAACAGCTTGTGCACGGTTTGATTTTTTAAACATTTTTTGAAAAACAGGGGTTTAAACGGGTGGTTAATGAAAAACGGCTGAAAACTAATAAAAATAAAGAAATGACATGCATGCAACCAACAACATTCATCAAATTACCTAAATATATAAAATTATCGTTCAAAGTTTCAAACATAAGTAATTTAATTTCATACACGTAACTTGAACACGTGTAGTTATCATTCAACCACAAGTTTATAATTACATTCAACCACGAATAATTTCATTAAAAAAGATAAATTAAATAACTAAATAAGTAGCATACATAAGTAAACAACAAAATACCTAGATAATCAAATTATGTCAATGAGAACAAGTCAAAACCATATTACCAAAAAAACAGCCATTTTTTACTCAAAGCATTTAAAGTCAATCCGTTTCAACACGGTATAAGTACAAAAACGAAATGGTGCCATGTATAAAACATTTAAATGGCCGCTGTTTCCATTTTTTGGAACAGTACATTTTATGATTAAAAAAAAAAGGTTAATTTATAATACAATAAGAGTGTGTGCCTGCAGCCATGTTGGCTGCAGATCACCTATTGGCCCCATTTTCATGTACTATAAAAACAGAAATTGCACATGTGGTTTTATTATATATATCAGGAAGAAGTTTTCCGATGGCTTTTGAACATCTATTTATGCTATGCACCTAGAATCAGAAGCTTTCTAATCTATGCTCATAGCTATATATATTTAATGTACGTAATGGCATGCCTATTTACTTTGTTGTTTCCAGATCAAAACTACATCTCCCAAGAGGTACTGTGTGAGACCAAATGCAGGCATTGTTTTGCCAAAGTCAATTATTGATGTTACAGGTAGTTATCTATTTATCTTACTGACACAACACATAATGTTGCTCTAGTTACTACAGCACACACAGTGTTATTTATATATTCCACTATCTACATCTTTCACTAATTACTCTTAATTATATATTCCACTAGTTACTCTTAATTACTTCTAAGGAAATGAGACAAGTCAACTGTAAATGGTGAATTATATTTGACAATGATCTGGTCCTTTTGATTAGACTAGAATAAAGATTGAACATTCCGGTGATATGTTTTACAATGATTGTCCAAATTCTTTTGTCGGTTCTTACCTTTCAAAAAAAAAAAACTTTTGTTGGTGAAAAATGTGTTCACTTGTGCATGTTTTAGTTAGCACAAACAATTAGTTCTTAAGAAATGATGTGACCTATGGAAACATTCATAATCTTCTACTAACATGTTAAGTGTGTTTTAGGCTTTTGTTGTTATTTTACCCGTCAATAATGTTATAGACGGCATATTCAATTGTTGATCGAGTCTTCTATCCCATTTATAGAATATTAATTAAAACATCTATTAGAACGTTCCAGTTTTGACTTTGGTTCCATTTGGTAGAGTTTCAACTTTTGAACTCAAGTGTAGAAGTTAATTTCTGACTAGAAGTTTTTATAACCCAGTTTTTGGAAATATAAAGAAATGACTGTTCTAAAAGCTACATGTTTCTAAGAAGTTTGTAGTGTTTGGTAGAATTGTTGGACCATTATAACTTCTAGAGAAATGCTATATGCTCAAAAATTGTCCAAAAGTTCTACTAAACGGACCCTTTGTGGTAGTTATGTTTGCCAAATGTAGTAAATACTAAAAGGTAATATATTTCCGGAATTCGAGGTCCTTGACATAGATGTGGGTTATGCCAGCTGATCTTATCATCCTCGTATTATAATGCACATACATCAGAAGGCATTTTATTTACTCTCATGGGATTACTCTATGTGTTGATCTTAATCATGTCGAGGTTGGAATCAAAGTTATCAAGGGAAGGGGTGATGCTTAGTTTAATCTTAATCATAAACTATAAACCACTAAGAAATATTGATGATTTCAAATCTTTTTAAAAAACAAATACTCGTTATTAACTTCTAACTTTGCTTTCTTGTCATGTGCATACTAAAAGGAAGAATCTTTCCTAATCTTATCTAAGATAATCCATACGTGTATTAGTAGAGAAAGTTTCCTTTTTTTTTTATCAAACGAAATGAGAGGTAGAAGACGGTAGACTTGCATTCTTACATGTTAGAGTTGTATCTGTTATATAAGATACATAATACAGGATGTGAAGCAAAACTATTCTCATCCCAAAATTATCATCTTTATTCTTCTTAGCACACTTTTCCATTTATGGATGTCTTACTCTCTTTTTTCCCACTATTTTTTTGTGTATAATCACAATCAACCTAAGCATATGAATTTTATTGATCTCAACAAAGAACATTCAGCTGTCTTTTTTATATAAGCAACAAAAGAAATATAAGTACAAAAAAATATTAAAATAATAATTAAAAAAAGAATGTATACAAATCATTTTTGGGGATGGCCACCCTCTTCAAAGGGGTGCTTGCCTCAAATCAAATTCAAGGTTTTAGCCTGGCCTGGTAGACTGAGGTGCCAAGGCACCTAGCCTTGATAACACTACTTGGAAAAATTCCTGCTTTCGTCATGCTTCTAAAACTTCTATTATTTGTTCCTTTCTGAAAAAACCAACAATATCAAGGCCGTTTACCAACTTTTCCATCTGATCATGGATGTCAACATTTGTGGTGATACAAAATCCTTCTGCTTCAATGAGCTTAGTCCAGGAAGCTGTGAGTTGAGGGTATATTACTTATATGATAAGAATGATTTTGTAATTTACCTCTTTGGAGCACCTGTTCTAGGGTTCAGCCTACCTTCAGCTGGAAAGCACAATGTATCTCTCCTCTCCAGTGTGGTGTTTCCATGGCATATTGTCATACTCTATACCAAGTTTTGGTTGACATTTTGTCATTTGGTTTTCATGTATGCAGTTACTTTGCAACCCCAACGTGTTACTCCATCTGACATGCAGTGCAGAGATAAGTTCCTTGTTCAAAGCACAGTTGTACCATATGGTACAACAGAGGAGGAAATTAAACCGGAACTTGTAAGTGTTTGTTGTTGAACATCTATTCTTAAACTTTTGTCTTGTTAACTTGTTATTTTCTTATTTCCTTCTACAGTTCTCCAAGGAAAGTGGTAGATTCATCGAAAATTGCAAGCTAGGGGTTGTTTTCCTCACGCCGCCACATTCTCCAATGCTACAACAACTTAAGGGATCTTTCAAGAGGGAGAAGTCTTTCAAGGAGACTTCATTTGAAGCTCCCACCTTGAAAGAAGCAACTGTTTTGGAAGAGATCCCTGTTAGAGAATCTTTAGTTCTTAAAAAGTCTCCTGTCCTAAAAGAAACTGAGGTTGTGCCCATTCTAAAAGAAGCTTCTGTTCTACAAGAATCTCCTCTTCCCATAGAAGCTCAGGTTTTAAAAGAAGCACATATGCTAAAAGATCAAGAATCAACTTGTGCTGAAAACATTTGCCCATCTCATGTAAGATATCTAATGTTCCGTCTTATTATAGCAAGCTTACTTATAATTGTGTTCTTTGCTTTTGAATGTGAAAGCCTTGTTAATGTCATGTAAAATTGATGATCATAGCGATGCCGTACAATTTTCTTAAGAGGATGCCAAGTTCTTAATTATCTTTGTTATGTCTTATATTTTGATATCCTGCATAAGATATATTGTCTTTGTCAATATGTTTGCTCAGGTTGCAAAAGATGCGGAGGAACTCAGGTTAAAGCTCTGCCATTTAGAATCCAGGCTAAATGAGGTAAGTATACATGCCTTTCGGGAAATAAGTTTTATTGTTGTGTGTGGTCCAGCCAAACTGATGGCACTTAATATTGTGTCTATTTTTCTTATAACATCATAAATTATCTTACAAATTTATAGCAAAGGATAGGGGTCTTGGATGTCCAAGGAGTACTAAATGAAACTCCCGGTCATAGGAGATGCAAGTATTTTGAACATTCTTGGGAAAAATGATTACACAAAAAAAGGGAAAATTATACAGTATCAAATTGGAAAACATGAAAGTCTCATTCCAAAGAATGTGCATTTTCTACTCAAATTTTTCCTTCTAGAAGAGAGACAAGTAATAAATGTTTGTCTGGTAAAAACAAATAATCTTAACATCATATCTGTTGCAATGATACTTAATATTAGTTATTAGATTGCTTCATCTTTATATGGATGGTTATTGATGAATAATGTCGTCTGACACTGGATAACTTGTAGTCTGAAAAGATCAACACTATCTTGAGGGAGGAGACGAGTTTAGCTGTTCTAGAGAAAGACAAGTTGCAGAAGGAACTGGTTGGTATCGTAACCTGTGGTAGCTTTTCCTCTACTATTAGACAAGTAATACTGCTGCGTAGGTGGAATATAATAGTTCTTTTTCTCTTTGGCCTTTGCTTTACATTTTCAGTAATCATTTTTTAAGTCTTGATATCACATACCTACAGTATGAAAACGTTATGACCCTTGAGATCACCATCAAAATTTGACTGTCTTTGTAAGCATTAAGCCTTCTCCGTCATACTTTGTATTTTAGTGCTACTTTATCTTATTATATAATGTTTTAAAAATCATGAGCTTCAAATAAAACCTTGGAATTGAAATCATTCTGTACTAGTAATTCAGCCATATTTTTTGAAGTAGAGTCAAAATTTTGTTTGTTTCTTTTGACTCCTATCAGTCTTGTAATATGACGTAATATTGTCCTGCAATTGCTACTTAAAATACTCGTAGTGTCATAGTCATGAAAACTGCTTCTAATGAATAAAATCTCTGTGTTCAGATGATATTGAGGACAAAATCCATTGCGAGAATGCAGGTCGGATATCCCATTTTGTTCGTATGTTTCATCGGGCTGGTTGGTGTGGTCCTTGGGTACCTATTGCACAGATGAGAATGCAGAACTTGCTTGTGGTTGGACTCCGTGTTTGTAACTACTATCGTTGAATAGAAATTCAAAAGAAAACAGGCCATTTTAAGTTTTTTATTGTAAAAGGAAAATTTGCTAAGTTTTTTTAAACTTGGACTGTTTCTAATTTTGTACTATTGTTGTCGATAGCTATGATAAATTCATACAAAAGTGCAAATATATGTAGTAGAAGATAGATGACACGAGGGACATAGAACTGCAGGCGTTCGTGTTGGGGAGTTTTCATATTCTTCATAATTAGATTCTTTGGTTTGGTGTTTGTTTATCCTGGATCACCATATGTGTTAGAAGCATTAAAAACAATGATTGAAGTAATAAAAATACGAAAAAGAAAATTTTGCAGGGAACGAATGAATTATGAAAACAAACAACCCTCTTAAGATTTATCAAGAAACACACACAAAATACGTTTTAAGACAAAGAAGCTAAAATACGTTTTATTAAAAACTCTAGGCACTGAAGTGGAGATGCAGGGGATCGAACCCTGTACCTCTCGCATGCAAAGCGAGCGCTCTACCATTTGAGCTACATCCCCTTAGCGATTGTATGTTGCTATAAGATCTTTTATAATACTGGTTTAAATAACAAATTGACTGCTCAAATTGTTTCATTGTTCAGAAAACAATTGAACGAAACCTACTCAATTGAATAATTAAGAATTTGTGATTCCATAAATGTATTAAGATTTAAACTTTATTGTCGACAACTATAACATTAAAAAATAGAGTACAGTTCAACAGAACGAACCATTAGCTACGTAAGTTTTATATTCCATGTTAATTTAAACTACAACGAAGGTGAGGAGAGGTAGAGTAGAACACTTGATTGCATGGATTGGACGTTGTAGATTTGTAATCCCTTTCACGAAGGTTTTCCTTTTTCCAATACTAAAATTTATTGAATTGGACTTACGGGTACTTGCATTTTTTTATATATTTTTCAAAATGATAATACAATGGGTACAAACATTCTCAAATGATGCTAATAACATACCGAGTAGCTCTCATTCGTTTATATTTGTGCATAACAAATTAGGATTCAATTAGACCTAGCAATGAGTTGGGTCTAGATCCAAGACTTGTGTGTCTAGATTAGGGGTGCAAACGGATACGGTATATCCGTAAAATATCCGTATCCGTATCCGTTTATGAGCGGATACGGATACGGATATGGTTTTTTGAATTTGAGCGGATACGGATACGGATATGTCTTTTGAATTTTCAACGGATACGGATACGGATACGGATATCCGCATATATATATATAAACAACTTTGTATATCTTAACATCT
>JAMKQA010122784.1:0-16194 GCA_024699735.1 Posidonia australis | reverse complement strand
TTCTGATTAATACTTTGATATTTGCTGGAATAGTCTATCGCTCTTGATGCTGGTATGTATTTTTGAATTCATGCTAAGACACTCTAAATCTTTTTCACGTTATAATATTTATGAAAATAAGCACAAATGAATAATTATCAAAATTAATGTTAATATTTCTAACACATACAACAAGAAGTCGAGTCACGAGGCCCAAGCCTAGAATCACAAAATCACACAAACGGACCTCGGAATAGCAACACCTGTCCAATTATAAATTCATTAAAATATAAATAATTACAAAATGAATTTATAGGTGTTACACTGACAATTGGACTCATACTACATTGTCGACACTAATCCTCGTGGATCCGTATTGATAATCATGGTAGTATTTGATAATTGGTTTCATTGAAATATCATGCTTTTACAAATTTACTGACACCAAACTCACATGGTTCCTCAACACACTATCATTTTATTTTCAAATCGTTTAGATTGTCTTTCCAAATCATATTCCATTATTCATTCACTGGGTCTCAAGCCTAGAAAATCACATGAAGCCATCATTTATAAATCTCTTTTCATTTACATAGGCCTCAAGCTCAAAAATCATGTAAAACCATCTTTTAATCACAAACATATCATTCTACATATACTATCTCATTTATGTGGATTATCATTCCAAACACATGCTTAAATTATCATTTAAACATTCCTTAAAGTATCATTATATACTATTTCAATTTGGGCCAGGGCCCTGTTTCGATACATCGAAATTAGATGGTTGATTGAACCTAGGGTTTTGACCTCTAGAACGGTAGACCGAAATTTCTTTTATTCATCTGGAAATCCCTGATTCAGTCGATCAAAATTAGTCAGTCGTCTGAATCTCTGTCAGATTTTCACTCTCATGTCCAGAACGGTTGTCTGAACTTCCTTGTTTTGGTCGACCGAAACCACTTGGTCGTTGGAACAATGACTCAAGGGGGCCTTATGAGCAACAAATTGACATACTGAATCCAATTCGATGTGTCTTTTTTTGTGATCTCAGAAAACGACCCAACTCTACCGCTCAACTCTTCTCTCAATTGGGAGTGAGGGGTGGACCTAACAAACATGCCACATAAATCACACATAAAACATGGGGTCTAGACCCTCAAGTCTATTACAAACCCCCTAAACTATTCTTGAATCCATTAGGCATGCTTCTCACAATAAAATCACAAAGACAAGAAGCTCATATCAACTCTATTGTAGCATGTATACCAAAACTTGCATAAATCCATGAAAATTTATCTTAACCACAGGATCTCTACACATTCACGTTATTCATCTCATTCCAAGCATTACAATTATTTTTACATGATTTTCCATGCATTAATTCCCATTTTCATGCATTAAGGCCAATAACTCAATTTTACGAAACAAGGACAAGAGAAGGGGTCGCGTACCTCTGTGGCGACCTACCCACACCTCGGCGAGCCTCCTCCACCAACGGTCGGCACGCACGAGATTCCCTCTTCTCTCGGCCCATAGATCTCCCTCTCTCTTTCTCGCTCTGGCTTTGGTTCTCTTTCTCATTCCTCTCGTGCCTGTAACCATGCCGGCAATAGCCTCGGGGTGGCAAGAAAGGCTAAATGCATGAGGGCCAACGAAGTCACGACAAAAGTGATAAAAACAACGATAAAAATATGGGAGTCGCCACCTAGTCTACTTAAAAACGGGAGACGAGAAAAATTGTTTTAAAACACTAAAACTATGCTATAAACCAATGAAAAAGGTCAACATGAACCGAAAAATTGGGCAAGGATCCTTGTTACGCATGGGGAAGGTATTAGGCACATTGGTCTTTCATGGGTTTATCGTTTACTTATATGAAAATGTCGGCTTTTCAGCCTGTTTTTGTACGCCCGAGGGTGATATGCAATGCGATGCTATATGCAAGTGGTGCCTTATGCTAAATATGGGTAGAGGGATTGTAGGATGTGTCCTAATGCTCTGAAAGGTCACTCAAGTTGTGGATCAAACATCGGTGCAAAGGTATTGCACGGATATAACCATAGATCCAATAATATTGAGTGGCTAACGTCCTCGCTTTGCTATATGCAAAACCTAAGCTATTATGCATAAATGAGTATGAAATCAGACTAGTGTCATCCTGATGTATCCAGGAGAACACATAGAGAAAAGCAGAAGCAAAACAAACCAAGAATCATGCTAAATACCATGCCAAAAAGCCACTGTTAGTGCACTGAAACAGGAAGGTGCGCCTATTTGGTGCGCCAGAATGGTACTCCACCTATGTGCTCCACTGAAGTGTGCTAACAATGTGTGCCACTAAAGTGAAACCTAGAAATTAGGAACAAACAGTGACTGACTGGTGTATCTAATCTATATCAAACCTTATAACATGTGCTCTAGATCCTCCGGGAGCTCACCCTAAATGATGAAAATCCAAACATGCATAGGTTCACCTCATTTCTATGGAGTCACAAAGAGAGGGGTGATAATCCATGATGCTATGATATGGGTCTTGTGCTCTCAAGGGCAGGAAGCCTCACATAAGACCGAAAAACTCCTATTTTGATAAAGGCCAATGTGCCCCAGCTATACTACTTGGGTTTGGATCATGGACTGGTGCAAAAGAGTTCTCTAGACAAGAGTTCAGGAAGGCAACCAGTTCACCAGACCCTGGTGGCAAGCCAGCTTCACTAGATGCAAAACTAATGCAAACAAAGTTATTATATGATGAAATTGTGCATGCATGAACATGGTATATCTGATATCAAATACCAGAAAGATCAGAGTCCATAACAAACAGCAAAGCATGCAAATCATGATGCAAAAACCTACGATTTACATCCTATGACCAGACTGATCCGCCAGCCTAGTGTGTCAGGATGGTGCACTCCAGATACTCTGCTCTAGACAGCAAACTGAATCTAGATCCTGCGGACAATGCATGTGATTGATTTTGCTAATGACCACTTAGAGGACTAACCTAGATGCCAAGGAACATGATTGCACTAATCAACCTAGATCAAAATACTCCTCTCTCTCCTCTCCTATCTTTGCATATTCATGGGTTCCTTAGGACTGCAACTACCTATGGAGGTTTTTATAATTCCTGAGGATATCCTGACTGATTGAGGGAGCATGGGGACATGGTATAGCATGCAATGGTTGCATCACAGCCCCTATTCCATGGCCAACAGCCTCATATGGACCATGATACATTGCCCAAAAGTCCATACATTGCAAGCAATCATCATGACAAACAAAAAGTGAATATAACTCCATAAAAGAGCATCATGAACACCAAACTAAACAAAAAGTGCAAATAAACATTAACATAAAAACATCATATCAGCCAAGTTTACAGTATGAGCTTCATTAAGAATATCATGCAAAGTCCATGTGAAAGTGGAAAAGGGAACATACCTATGGTGTCTCCTCCTTGGGTGGCTCAAGGTGTCTCTTCCTTGCTGCTTTGGACACGGTTGAGGGTGCTCAGGGATGCAAAAAGGGTGCTCTGAAAGTAGATGCACTGGTTGCTAAGAGATGGTGAATTACCAAGAGAGACAAAAGTGTTGTTCATGGATGGCTTTTAAAGGAGGTGAAGTTGTAAAGTTTTGGGATGCCAAAGGCCTTGGAAACCAACAGACTTGCGTAGATTTGTTGAAGAATATTCGCTAATGGAGATTACATGCATAGAAGATGGACAACCAACAACCAGCACTCTGAAAAGGACTGTGCGCCAACATGGTGCCCCACATAAGTGCGCCATGATGGTGCTCCACATTGGTGCGCTATGATGGTGCTCCACATTGGTACTCCAGAATAGTGCTCTCCACTTGCCTGCCTGGATTATTGACTGAACCTTGGGCTTGCGGTCGTGGTTTGTGTGATGATCCTGGACTAATCAAAATGTCAGATAGGATTCGGATGTGGTTAGGCCTGCCGTGTCCAAAGCAACATTCTCTTGGAGAGTTTGCTCACGAGCCGCCTCAAAATTAGGGTGTCTACAGTGCCCTCAGCTCCGTCTCCTCCGATCCCTCTTAAGCTTCGTCGCCTCTACCACCCCCATGAATCTTGTCGATCCGCCAGCCTTCCATTAGCTCTGGCAAGGAGGAGACAGGACGAGGCAGGCTATCCCTTAGGCACTCATGAGGGGAGAAAGGAGAAGAGGAAGAAGACGACATGTGAGGGGAAGTGGCACTGTGTTTGGGTTGACCAGGGTCCAGCTCAGGTCCCATACACACATAGGCACCACACTAGAAACCACACAATTAGGGACCAATATTCAGCCATACACAAAGAGAGAGAGATACACAACAACACTAGAATATCTGATTATCCATTAATAAACCATATTCAAATATTACAATTAATTTTATAGTTTTACATTAATTGGATAGTCAGGCCCAGCTGTTACAATAATGTTTATAAGATTAAAGCTCAATTCAGTACTTTTCAACCAATATCAAACTTAAGATGGAACATACATGTTGGATGCAACTCAACATATGTTAAAATTAACACTACCACTATTACTAGTCATTTTTAAATAGGAAAAACTAAAGACTACCATTATTACTTGTCATTATTATGGATTTGTTTATCTTTCCCTTCAGCTTAATACTACCACTATTACTAGCCATTTTTCTATAGGAAAAAGTAATATATTTATAAATTTTCTATCAAGGACTATAAATTGTATTTTAGTAATTTGAGTATAGTTATTTTCAGATTGGTTTCTTGATAGAATCCTATAATAATATGGAACATTCGAGGAGATATCGATTGGATTTGTCTTTGCATTTTGGAAGAATATTCTCCAATACTTGTGTTTACATAGTTGTAGGAAATAGTCCTATAAGGAGGTTTGACATTCACAAAAATGTGGGTCTCCCTCTCATACTTTCCAAAAATAAAAAGAAACCATATCCTATACCACTGAAGTAGATGTAACAGGCTGCAAGGGTAGAAAAGAATTGGCACAAAATGGAAAATGCAAGCTATGGGAAAGAATTGATGATAAATAAATCCATAATAATGTACCACTGGCAATAACTAATACTTTGTCAAGTATATATTACCTTGCAGTAAGGAAGAACATCAAATTGTACATACCAATGACATCGATGATTTTGTTGCCATTAACAACATCAACGATCTTGTTGATTAGGAAGAGATGAAATACTTTGCGAAGCATGTATTACTTTACAACAAGAGAGAAATCAGAGAAGGGAGAACATTATATCAAATACGCCAATGACATCTACGATCTTGTTACCACTAGTGGTACCGACTATCTTATTGATAAGGATGAGAGAGAATACTTTGTGAAACATATATTACCTTACAGCAAGGAGATATTATGGAGAAGAGAGGATATCATATTAGACATGTCAATGATAGACACCGATGATCTTATTGGCACCACTAGCACTAACGATTTGACACTAGTGACACTGATGATCTATTGATGAGGAGAAGATGATTCATCAGAGGAAAAAAGGGGAAAAAAATGGTTGTATTGAGGTCAGTGTATTCCTTGATCAGTAGCATATTCTGTAAATTTTGATTAATTTCTAGGTAATATAATAAAGTTAAAGAAGACAAAAAAGTCATTTACATATTGAATCCATGAAGCAAGGTTGATGTCAACTTCCAATTACATGGATTCTCGAGTTCTTTTCTCTCCATTGATTCTCTTAGATTTTTTTAAAGCTGACTCGTAAATGGATGTTTGGATTGTAGAATCTGCTCCAACGAAGGAGTTGAAACTGACAATGTCTCATTGTCATAGTGGCTGAGAGAACTCTAAACTCGCCACAGGTCTCAGGTTCAAATCCTGGTACATGTATAAAAATTTACCTCTTATTATCTCAACCGTTAACAAAAGAAAAAAAAAAAAAGGAGTTGAAGCTGGAGAAGCTGGAATCTAGACAATAGGAACAAGGCCTATAAAGAGCAACAAATGTGAGTGAGATTGGGCAATGCCTTGTTGCACCACCCCCCTGCACTCGCAATGTTTGATCTTTGGTCTCTTACAAGAAGTTATACACTTTTACACGCCCGACGCCCTGCTCGCTCCCGAACGGTCAAAATTCGAAATGGTGGAAAAAGAGCGGGCCCATGCCCCTCCCCCTCCACACCTTGTGCCTTTTCTTTCCTCCCTACTCTCGTTTTAAAATTTGAATTGCAAAAATATTCCAATTCCAGTCTCTCCCTCTCACTCACTGTCCCAATTTTAGAACAATATCCTGTCACATCACATGGGTGATTTTGCCCCTCGCATATTATATAATTATCGAGCGGGGTACCGAAACCAAGCGAAGTAGTAAAGAAACGAGGAAAACAAGAACAGCACACACAGAGAATACATAGATAGAGAGAGAGAGAGGGAGGGAGGGAGTGGGGCGGCGATAGCCATCGGCCTCGCTCGTTATTCTCGTCTCGACTGCTCTACTACTGAACTCTCTCCTTGCCTCCTCTTGCTGTTTCGTCATCTGGATTCTGCTCCATTTGTGTTTTCCTGCTGATGTGAGTGCAGTTGTATCTGTGGATGGGTTTTGTTGGCGTTTGCTTTGGACTTGTTTGGTCGATTGTTTAATGACTTTGGCGCTACGTGGTTTTCGCTCTTCAGCGTGTTAATATTTTTGGAATCTGGGCAGCTATCCTTCTCCAATCTTTTGTGTGATTTTTCTGCTGAGATGTGTGTGGATTTGATTTTGTTGGGTGATTCTGTTCTTTATAGCCTGCATTCTGCAGATTTCAATCTGATGGCGGTTTTTTTTTTTTCCTCTTCCAAGTTCCATCCACTCCTCCTTTAGCCATCAACCTTCTCTTGGACGTTTTGGTGATAACCTTACACTCAATAGTACAATGTAGCTTTACCTGTTAAGAAGAACCAGTGGATCTAGGAGGCTCATTTCTTGGCAACCTCTTGTGATGATAGTTTGGTGCTTCATACCTTCAGCTTCATTAGTTGCTGAAACCATTTGTTCATTTCCTTTTGCTGTAAATTTGCAGTTGGGTTTTCTTTTTCGATTGGGGAAGGATGAATTCCGTGCCTGATGCCATCGTCCAGCACATCCTGTCCCAGATGAGCAATGCTCGTGACATAGCGGCTTCCAACTGTGTATCCAAGAGGTGGAAAGAATCCGTCCCTTACATACCATCCTTGTACTTCCCCCGTAACTTCCTCGAAGGCGGCGATTCTGCCTTGGCCGATGCTTCAATCGGAAGGATGATCTTGTCTGCCGTGTGTTTGGAGGAGCTGGTCATCTACTGCCCTTTCTCTGCCGCGAGCCTCGCGTCGTGGCTCTTGCACAAGAGCCACTCGTTACGGAGGCTCGAGCTTCGCATGGACAGCATTACCGACAAGAAGATGAATGGCACAGAGGCTGCGACCAGCAAGCTGGACTGTATCGAGTTTGTCAAGGGACTGGAGTCTCTCAAGCTTTGGGGTGTTTGTTTGACCAATACTCCCAAATGGAGTACTTTTGATAAGCTCCTTACGTTGGAGATCGTTGGTGCTAGTTTGAGGGATAATGCTTTGCTAGGTACCCTTGGCGCTTGCCCGAATCTGACCGATTTGGCGTTGCTTGGTTGCGAAGGTGCTGGCATGGTCCATATAGAATTGGCTCGGTTGGAGAATTGCAGATTAGATTTTTTGGGTATTGGAAATTCTTCGCTTTCGATCAGCTCTCCGAAGCTTCAAGTGCTTGAAGTTCAAGGTTTTTGCTGGGTTCATGTTAACCAGAGCCATTGCCTAAGGAGTGTCTCTATTTGTAAAGTCTCAGGTAATCTTCTGGAGTGTTTTCTGTAATTAGTTGCTTCCTGGTTGACTTTGATTTTTGGAGTCTTAAAGAGTGTGTATCTACTATTATGATTCTGCAAAAAATCATAACTTGTCGCTTAGGAGTAAGAGCTGAGCAAATTGGTTCTTCCACACCGCGTCTCTATTTCCTGCTGTACTTTAGTCTTCAGGTTCAATTATTTTTAAACTTTTGCATAGTTCTCGCGCAAATTAGGCTTCTCTTGAATCAAAAGTTAATTTAGGCGACACTTATTATAATTTTAAAGCCTTTTATAATCTAGGTTTCTCTTATTCTGCAATGTAGGCTACTCAGATTCACACTTTTCAATATCCCCCTACTCTTATAGGCTTCCGTTGTCAAAACCTGCAGTCCAAGTTCGTTCTGAATTTCTAACTTAGTTTTTCATTGTTTTTCTTTATTCTGCGTTACACGCTATTTATATCACACTATACAGTTTCTATTCTGTTATAGGCTTCTGTTTCAAAACCTGAATTGAAATTTTGTGACTTCGCATGTGTTAGGATCTTTAGAAGTGCTCATACGATCAATTCCACATACATGGAACAATATCATCTGCTGGTCATCCTGATTTGTATTCTCTTTTGTTTCATTTTCAGGTAGAGTGTACAAGGTAGACATGGGAAAACTTGAGGTTCTTGAGTACTTATCTCTTAGAGGGGTTCAATGGAGTTGGAATGCATTGAACTCCATCCTTCAATGTGCTAGTGAGGTTAAACACTTAGTAATGAAAGTGGAATTCTGTGGAGATTTCGACAAGCTACTGCCATTCCCACAGGTTGACCTAGTTGAATTTTTTAACAATCACACAAAGCTACGTTGTTTTGAAATCCATGGTGCAATGTTTGCTGCACTATGCCAAAAGGACAGCTTGCGGAATGTAAGTATGAATGTGTGATTTAAAGCTGTAGTTTATAGACTTGGACCAAATTCCTTTGATTACTGTAATATTTCTCACTACTAATTCCTCTTGCTTTTCTTGCAGTTGGATTCAAATTTTAGAATTCCTTGCTTGGAAGAAACAGTTGTTACTGTGAGGTCTCCACTGAATGCTGAACAGAAGCTGAGCACACTCGAATCATTGGTTAGGCACAGCAAGAATCTACGAAAGATGGTAATTAGAATCTCCCAAATGAGGAACTGTCAAGACATTGCTGACGATTTCTTTGAGGAGATATGCAAATTTGCATATATGAACAATAAAATTGTCCGCATCGAATAAATGACACTTGCTCCAAGTTGCTGGAAAATGTCTAGCCTGGATTTGAAGTTCCCGTGCTACTAATTTGATCATCCTTGGCTTCAGTTTTATTATCCAGTAAGCTAAAACTGCTGAAACTGCCTTTGCATTATAACATGCAGTAAGCTAATAGAGCTTAATATTCTGTGATTGAACGGGAATTTACTCACCATTTCCTCTTTACAATTTTTTTTTGAGGTCGCAATGTGTCAAATTTTCTTGTTCAAACAGCTCAAGAGAATATAATTGTTTGATGGAGAGCTTAGGAATGTATTCGAGTTTAATATTCTGTGATTGACCGGGAATTTACTAATATTCATTCTGTTGTCTTTTCATGGTTTCCTGAACTTGATTGTTCTTGTAATTGTGTTCTTCAAAATGTGTTTGTCGTTTGGAATGAATTGAATTCTAATAATTTTCAATATTGATTCCTTCAAGATTTTGTGCCTAATTTAATGTTTTTTGACAAAACTATTTTGAAAATCAAACATAGAAGTGATACAATTGATGTTTTTTTTGCAGAGCAAAAGCAGGACAAGTCTTCAAGTATGAATATATATAATTAGTATTAGTTTTACACATAATAGTGACAGTCATATTACTCATGTAACGAACCAATTCAAGTAGCTAGCTGCATTGGCCAAAGGAAGTGTGATTTGCATCCTTTTCTTAGTTTCGAATTCTATTGGAGTTATGTTGGGATTTCTTTTCAATCAATATACTATATTGTCTTAAAAAAAATTACTCATAATGAACAATTTTTTGTATGTAGTTATTACATGATGTGGTTTAAGATAAATGGCTTGAATTTTTGTTCTGAGAGCTAATGAAAACTTTAAGATCACTGGATAACTTTTTTTTATATTCAGCTAACTTTTGGAAGGTATTACTCTTTTTTTTATTGTAACCATAAAATTCCATTGCAATCCCACTTCAGCTCCTGGTATTTGATCAAAATCGATCCAGTTTACTGTTATTCCAGAACAATAGAGGATATCAGGTGGGAACATGATGATGAACAAACTTGTACAGGTTGGTAGCTTTTATTTAAACTGAATCTCATATGATCATCCATAAAATCAATTATCAAATACTATACATTTACCACCGTTGTGGGGTTGGCAATTTTGAAATTGATATCCAAATGTTTTTCTTTCTCTAAATATCCCTATTTTAAATTTTGAATAAATATCCTGTTAAACCTAAAGACTCCTGGGTAGCGTTTGGTACGTTGGAATGGAGACTGGAATGGATTAGAATGGAATGAGAGAATTCCATTCTAATGTTTGGTACCAAAAAAATCTTTAGAATAGGTATGAGAATCAAATTCCCTTGGGAATCATTTTAAAAATGTCGTGTACCCTCCTTTACGGTCATTCCTCCTTCTTCGCAGTTATCCTTCCTCCTCTGTAGCGTGTTCTCGACATTTGTCACCCTTAGTCATGGAATGTGGGCCGAGTTGGGCCAACCTGGCCTAAAAAAGTAGGGCCCGCTTGGACCTGGACTATGTCGGGCCAGCTCACAGGCTGGACCGGGTCGAGCCAGGTCGAGCCTCTTTTAACAGACCGTGGGCTCGATACGGCCCACAGCTTGTCGATGGGCCAGGTTGGGACGACCCGACTTTATTGGGTTAAAATTTAAATTTTAAAATTAAAATTTGTTATTAATAAAAAAATATTTTTAATACATTAAAAAAAATACAAAAAATAAAAAATATAAAAAATAAAATATTTTTACATCATTGCATAGTATAATCTTAAAATTTATTTTTTTCCCCTACGGCCTTCTTTCTTCTGTAACCATCTCTTTTCTGTATTTTTTTGTTTTTTCGTCTTCTTTTCTTATTTTTTTTGTGTATGTAATTTTTTTACAAAGAATATTGATATTTTTTATTGTCTTCTTTTCCTACAAATTTTTTTTATTCTACTAAGAATATTTTGTTAATGCTAATTTAGAAAAAAATATTTATGTTAAAACTTTTATGTGTATGTGTATATTGTAGTATGTATGGAAAAAATTTATTTTAATTTTTTTTTCAAATTGACAGGATATTTTTGTTAATATGTAGTTGTTAATCTTTCAAATTTTATATTTGCATTTCGATTCTGTTCTTATGTATCAAATATTAAAAAGGAATTATTTGCAATTCCATTACATACCAAACACAGGAATGGAATAAATTTATTTCATTCCATTCCATTCCAAATTCCATTCCAGTGTTCATTCCATTTCTATCTATTTTCATTCCAATGTACCAAACGCAGCATTGATATTTGGTCAGTTGTTGGCAACCTCTGCAACAACTAAACAACCTGTGGTTGGTTGAATTATATAATTTTTTATTTATTTAAGATTCCCTTTAAACCTAAAGGCCCTACAAGGCTACAATACAAGTGTAGTGCCTCTGCATGTTTTTTATTTGCCTCAGATCCTCAGTAGCTACATGATTCCAAATCCCAATACATGTCAGAATTCTGTAACTAATGTTTCTTATAGGAATATAGTAATAACATTTTATTAAGGGTCGGTTTGTTAGAATTTTTAGACAATTTTTGTGTATATAACTTCTCTTCATAAATTATAATGGTCTAACAATTCTATTAAATACTACTAATTTTTAAAAAACATGTAGTTTTTAAAATAATGATTCCTTTACATTTTCAAAAGTTGATGTACGACAAACTTCTAATTGTCTACAATCACTTGATGTAGTGGTGAAATCTCTTTGTGGTTGTACGAAAGATCAGAAATTCGATTCTTACGGACATCACATGTATTACATCACTTGGTGGTAGTTTCTCATAGTCAAGTGTTTAATTGTAATATATATTAATAATCATTTACAAAAAATAAAAATAAACTTCTAACTACAAATTAACTTCTACACTTCAGAAACTGAAGTTCTGTCAAACAGACTCTAAATAGACAAAAGGAACAATCATGAGACTATGACTGCATTTGTTTGCAACATTACTCTAACCGCTTTAGCTCCCACATGGAATAGTTTCTCCAAACAAATAGGGACGCTTCTGTCAGAAAAGAATAGTTGAATATTATTCCAATTAGTGTTGACAAATAAGTATTTTTGAAGCAACTATAAATAACTGTTACGATGGAACAACTACAGTAATCGTTCTTTCTCGATGTAGCCTTGTTAAAACTGCAAACAAATGCAACTTATACAGTTCGGAACATCACAAACCCAATTCATCCCCTAGAGGAGGAAAACGCAATGAAGATGGACCCAACTCCCACCGACCATCACCATCAACCAGAACAAAATGCAGCAATGCAGCACAACACCGTACAAAGCAACAGCACCACAAACTGCTGCCTCTGCAAAGTGCAGCACATGACAAAGGAACGGCACCATAAACAACTGCAGAGAGTGACCAAACAGAATTCACCCAAGTAACAACATCAGGCCTCGCATTCATCAAGCAGCAGCCTCAACGAAGGCATGAAATGCTGCTGCACAAAGCCATCATCTAAGGGTGATGACAAAAAAAAGAAGCAATCTTCTGAGGCAGATTTTCATCCACGTCATCCAAGAGATCATCATGAACTCTGTAACTAACTGTGATCAACACAAATTTCCCAGTTGCATGTAGTAATCTTAAAAAACCTCACCAGGATAGAGCAGATCTAAATGACATAGTCCAGAGACCCTGCTTCATATGATTCCTGAGAGTGGCTATTTGTCACCCATTTAGCTATGAGAAGGCATTCATGGGGAGGGGAAAAAGTTCATTGATGAGCTACAAGTACAAAAATGAAGACAGAGCATACGAGGCTCCTTGATACCAGAAAATAAATGTAGTACCTGTGTGTGTGTAACTGTGTATACAAGGAACCGTTGAATAAAGCACGAAATTTTGATTGCAATCCAACTAGGGCAAGGAAAATTCACATCGTAGTACAACTGTAAAATCAAATTTAAATGAGCTTTTTCTTCTGAAAGAAAGTCGTTAGATGCCACAGCTGCAGAACAGAAGCCACAATGCAAACACCCAGGGACATTATACTGAACCAAGCAACCCTGGCATTAGTTTTTTCACTAACTATCCTCATTTCTGCTTCCCTGTGTTCAAAATTACTCATGATCATAAATCATGGATTTGCAATGTATATTGTGTATTTGTACTTGAACTAAATAAGAAAAAACAAACCTGTCTCTCAAAAATAGCAAATTCTCGTGGATCAACTCAACTGCCCCTTCTAGCTTCTTAAGTTCTAGTTCAACACCCTTATTGACATCAAATCACAATCAAAAGGATTGAGTATTAGATTAAAGTCCATTCCATGCCAAATAAAAAAAGCCATTTTCTTTTGCCTCTATCCATATACTAGTTAAATTATTCACCTCAATTTTCTCCTTTTTTGCTACAGAGTCCCAATCCTTTGCTGCAATCCCAGTCCTCCATTCAAGGTTCAGACTGGCTCCCATCTTTTTATTTTGAAGATTATCAATCCAGAAACATGCCAGGTAGGTACCAGATTCGGTTGTTGTAAAAGCAAAATGACCAGTTGTAGCATTCTCTTGGTGAAAGATTGTGTTTCCATACGGTGATGTAACCTGCATGGTAGTAGTCAAAATGGACCTATAATTATGATACAACTAAACAAGTAAGAATTAACAAAACAAACAATATTCTGATGGCCTATATAAGTAATAAGCTACCTAGCCTTTTCCTGTTGCCAAACTCACTCCTTTATTCCCATTTTCCTTCTTTCCCTCCAAAATTTGAACATCTCTTAGGGCAAGGCTGGATGATGCCTTTTTGTTTCTTCTTTTTTGCATTGGTTTTCTTTTGCCTCTTCAAATATATAGTTATAAAAAAAAACTTATGAACTAGGCCCCTAAGTGAAAAGTTGGATGTTCTCAAATAAATTTATATAAATAAAACCCTGTTAGAACCAGTTTTTGGAGGCAGTTCCAGGAAGGCTATGAGATCAGCCCACATGGTGAATTTCATGGGAAGCTTGTATTGTAACAATGTCATACTCACTAAGGAAGCTGCCACAGAAAACCCTATTCATATAATTATCAAATATGAAACAATTGGAAACTTACAGTTTATTAATTCCTAGAAGTCAGACAGGTCCTGTTTCTTTCAAGAAGCTCAACCATCAGAGAAAAATGAACCATCATAAATCCTTTTCTCAGGAGTTACTTCTCATCATAAAAAAATCCATGAAATGTGTAAGGTTGGTATCTTACAAATTTGATGCTCCTGCAATATCCTACACTAACCTTTAAAAAAGCTGTAGGTTCCTGATAGAATTTAATCTGGGCATATGAGATGTGTGGTTCATAAAATGAGTAATGAGAACTTTCTTGATCATGTATTTTGGAAACCACGAGAATGGACACCGTTTTCTAACTTGAACGTACTTAAGTATCAATAGAAAACAACTCTATAGTTAATGGTAGAACAGGACGACAATTTGGTGAGGCTTAAACAGATTCATCCAGTTCACAAGGAACGAAACGCATAAAACCTACTGCACGGAGTACAAAGATATTTATCAAGCATGTGTCCCTGCATTTTAAATTTCAAAAGGATAATAAGTTCTTCTATGTCTTGACCATTATGTTTCTACAGGTGACTGGCTAATTGTTTCTTTGTCAAGAGAAAGAAAATCAAGAAAATTACAGGGAGAATGGGACAACCATCAGTCAATGCGGTAAATGTACATGTACAAATTCGATTTTGTGGATCATAAAGAATTATTCTTTTTATACTTGAATAAAGCATGATAGGGACGGGCTTAGATATTTTGAACTAATACAGAAGGTAAACGTGCAGAAAAAGATGACATGTATTGATAATGAGATATTGCGGAGATACTGTAAATTGCCAGCACGTGAGAGCTGCTGTTTGACTTAAAAGAATACATTTCCACTGTTTTATCCAAGATAACGGATTATGAAGTTACAGTCAGCAATTGAGATCTAATTACAAGTTCAGAGCAAATAAAAGCTGTGACGTGAATGTAAAAATACTGAAGATAACCACAGAAGGTCATTCCATTCCACCAATTCAACAAAAAAAACGAGGGTCAATGAATTTATATTTAATTCATGATATCATATACCCAATCTGCTTCTTCTGAAACAAAATCCGATATTCAATTCCTCTCCAGACTCCCGATTGTCAATACAGAACTGCTATTAGAAAGATTAAATCTTCTGACCAGGGGCACAAAATTCTCCATAGTCGATCCAAAAGCGAAAAAGATCAGATCATTCGCAAAACCCAAATCCTCAAGTACCCTACCAAACCAAACCCCATTGTCACCGGTAAGTTTCACCGATCCTAATCTCGAGAAATTCCCAAACAACACAACATATCATGGCGATCTATATATTGCGATCACTACAAATCAAGGTCGAATCGGGAGAATACCTTGGTGGAGACCGTGGGTAGCTCGGTGGATTGCTCGGCGTATATGGCGGTGTAGTCGGCGAGGACGACGACATTGGCGTGCATCTCCTCCGACACGCACTTGGTCCCGGAAGCGGGTACGCTAAGCCACAAAGCCCCGACGCCGGCGGTGGACCAGAACCACACAGCCGCTGCCACCTGCAGCAGTAGCGCCATTGCACACCTGGGCCTTGACATCGTCGTCTTCGACCTCTCCCTTCGGCGGGGTTGGGTTTGCGCTGTTCTCAGGGGAATAAAAGACCGAGAACTGACATGAACCAGTCTCCGGAGCGTTTGTAGTCGTCTGATATGAAATCGGTGATTATCAACTTGTATAAGTAGGCGATAGCACGATGGTAGCCTTGTGAATAAAGTCAACAAACATCCGTCTCTCACATAAGCTAGATTTTCATTCCATCTCCAAAAACTGACTTCTAGCCCATTCATAGAAGCCACTTTCTACTTATAATATATATAGGACGCGATTTTTGTATTGGCGCCTGCAAGAATAATTACTGTAGGTATTTTAAGTACGAGAGAAATGAACCATTGGATGTAACCAAAGGTTCAAATTAGGGAAAAGAGGTGGAAGAGGAGTGGAAGGCGGGAAGGAGGCGGAAGGAAGACGACTTTGATGGTGACAGTGGAAGAGGAGCTCGACAACGACCCATGATACACGAGACGACAGCGACGACAA
>JAMKQA010122777.1:0-11986 GCA_024699735.1 Posidonia australis | reverse complement strand
GCATATGACTTTAAAGAGATTAAAGGATATAGTAGGAACCACAATGAAACCAGGACTTGCCGACGAGGTAGTGAGACCTCTAGAGATGTCGGGGACGTATCCTTGGTTGTGGTTGCCGAGTTTGCGGTCCGGGGTAGGAGCCTCGAGACTGTGGTGGTACTGTAGGACCCGGGGTATGAGAGACTCGAACTACCCTTAGTGCCGGTGCTGGACGGGTCTGGGGTTAGAGTGCCCAGGTGCTCGGGCACTAGGACGTCCCTATAACGCACTCCGTGCTTGTACCAGTGAGGGTACATTTTGAGGCTGCGACCGGGGCGGTTGAACTCTAGCGCGGGGTGGTTCACCGTGGCACTGCAGTGTGGGTGTGGTGACATGGAATCCTCACCAGCTGCTTGTAGCCAGGTCGATCGCCTGTGGCAAGGGTGATGCGACCAGTTTTGGAATGGAAAAGTGTGGATTTGTGTGTGGACTAGTTCCTAGTCCGGATTGTGGTAAATTGTGCAAATGGTTTTGAATGATGTTTTGGGTTAGGAAACTAGATGAAATGATTTGCTTCTCCTGTGTTGAGTATAAAGGTTTATGAATGAGCATGAGGTTTTGAAAGAAAAGAAAAGAAAGTTTGAAATGCTATTGTTTTCCAAGTTTTTCTAATTGGACATGTGGTTTTGGCAATGGTAGTTTTCTGGCAATGTTTTTCGTAGGTTTTAGCGCTGTTTTGGGGCACGTATTGGGTGACATTCCTGTCACTCACGCGTGTTTTTCCTTGTCCCCTTTGTTTCAGGTGCTCAGGTGTAGGAGCAGTCTAGTCTGGTGCATCTTTTCGAGCCACGTTTGCCGCACACAGGTCTGAGTGATTAATTTTATTTATTTTATTCTGTCATTTAGATTCTTTTAGTTGCTTTTGGGTAGTTCTTGTACTGTTGTGTAGCACTGGGGTGTTACATATATGACCATTGATGCAACGACGATTCTCATTTGTGTTGGGTACGGATAAGGAGTCATTAAATTTAGAATATTCCAACGCTTCTTAAGAACCCCAAAGCATCGTTTTAAGACATTCTGCAACGATGAATGCATCATTATTTAGCACAAATCAAACATGTACAGATGGCATTCCATCATAAACAGTTCCAACTCTAGTTAGGAAAGGGGTCTTTCATGAACTTCACAACTAGATATTATCAGTTATTCCCTTGTCCATAGAGAACTGCCTGGTTAATGGTGCTATTGTACACAACAAATTTTGATAATCTATTTTGCTTTCATTTCTTGTAAAGAAAAAACCATCATACTATAAAAAAGAGAGGGGATTCTTGATGGTTTTTTCACAAATAAACTTTATGCTAGCACCCGTAATTGCGCCACCATGTGACATATGAAAAATTAAAAGAGCAAGGAAAACCAGATGAAAAAGATGCATACAACAATTTCTACTTGATTATGGAGAATTCTTAAAATCATAAATGTGTCCGAATCATTATATTAGATATCAGAAAAACAAACATTATGATTTTATTATAAAACAATAATAGCAAAAAGCTACAAATTCTAGGCTACCAATATTCAAAGATACATGTATAATCAATAGCCAAAACACTAGAAACATAGACAGCGTGCATTCTACAATAGGCACACCTATGATCTAGCATGGAAGTATTTCCTAGATATTACTAGGTTTATTTCGAAGAAGTAGATATTATAGTTAATCTTGTGGAGAGGAGTTGTTGGATATATCAAAGGATTGTTGACAAGTAGGAAAGAAATCAGTAGTCATTACACTTTTGATCCTATTTCCTTACCTATCATTCACAACCAACAAACATTGTTCATGTGTTGAAAATCTTTATTTTGAATTCCTATAGTCTTGATAAAATCCAACAAAAATGAAATGTGTTGAAACCGATTGGCTATTGTTTGAATCAGCGTTGGTTGGACTGCTGATCGTCGAGGAAGTTCTTGCTTGATTACATCAACGACAAAAAAGAAGAAGAGGAACGGTGGATGGCCAGGAGAGAAGTGAATGGGAAACAAAACAAAACAAGGGTGGTAGAGAGGAAGAAGAAAACCAGATCAAGAGTTTTATTTATTGTTGAGGTTTTTTATACTACAACTAGATATTATCAACAAACTAGAACAAGTAGGGAATGATGAGAACCTCACAGCGTCCACCGTTGAACAAATATTGCCACCATAGAGATGAATAAGGGTTGCTCTTGCCGCCGCATGGTCGATTCCATCATTGCAGGGTCCATATCGCCAAGCTCTTGCCGTCGAGAGAAGCCACCCCTATCGTCGCTAGGGTTACGGGAGGAGTCAGGAAAGATGAGATAAGGAGTTGTCGTCGCTAAGGTTACTGTGATTTCATTAAAAAAGAAAAGTTTACAAAAATTTAATTTGATGGTAATATTGTAAATACTAAAAAAACAGATTAATAAAGTAATTATGTATCTCATTTATCCAATTTTTGTCAGATAATCAACTTTTGGAAAAACATGAGTTTACAAATGATTTCTCTCATCCAGAAGTTGAAGTTTCTATGAGAAGTGAACTTCTAATATTCTGTTTGGAATTATTTTTGAGACTTTTTATGATTTATCAGAAGTTAATCATTCAAAAGTTACTTAAAAATAATTCCGAATGGGATCTAAAAACAGTTCATGTATTGTTTTGATACTAATGTTTTTTTCTTGATGGTGATTTGATTAATATAAATTTTATCGTTTAAAAGAAACACATCAACCTTGTAATTCATCGGCTCTAATATAAATAGACAATGTCTTATTACTGTAACTTATAGAAATTCGTCACGTATCACGAGTTCGAATCTAAGAATATGCAGAACAAAATTAATCTAAGTCGATACAAAAAAAAAACATTCGAAGACAAATATACACAGAGGACAGAAGGCAGATGTCAGACAACTCTCTCTCTTGCTTTCATGTCCCAACCACAAGAAATCGATGAAGACAAGGCTCCACGTGAAACATCAGCACATATCTCTCGTCTTCTCGCTAAAACTGCAGCAAAACAGTATTCTGCTTTGCACCAAAACCCAGAAAAAAGAAGAAAACCCACCACAAATCCCAACCTCAGACCCGGAAAATGGAACTCAACGGGATCCCATTTTTCACAACAACCCATCAAAACCCCACACTAAAGTAGAAGAAAAAGACGAGCCACCAAAAAAATAGGAAGCTTCTTTTCTCTCTGCAATCATCACCACATTGCTTCCAAGGCCCGTTAACAGAGCAATTAAGAGATGGACAAGGAGGAGGGGCGCATCAAGAAGGGAGTGGCGAGGACGATCGGGGTGGTGGCTGGGTCTGTGTGGGAGACGAGGATGAAGATGGACCAGGTGAAGGGTGGAATCAAGGTCTTCAATGGAGGAGGTGAAACCAAGGACGAGGAGGAAGAGGGAGAAGTTGAGACCAGAGTCTACACCAGGAGGTTGAGTAGAGTCCAGAGTGAAGGGACCACGCCGGAGAGGAGGAGGAGGAAGAGTTGGAAGCCGCAGGAGAATGACAAAGGCCCAATTCAGCTGAGGAAGGCTCTTTCTGAGCTGTCGGCGGTGGACGGCGAGGAGGTGGCTGAGAGGGACGTGGATGAGGAGGAGAAGAAGGTGTTTGATGACAAGGAGGTGGATTTGCCCAAGGAGAAGGTGGAAATTGTGGAGGAGGATAAGAAGATGGATCAGATCTGGGAGGAACCCATTTCATTGAATGTTGATAAGAAACCTCCAGATGTTGTGGATTGTCAAGTTTTGAATCCAATCTTCTCAAAACCATCTCCAAGTAAGCAGTTGTGTTCCAAATTTAGTTGGGTTTTTGGTGGTTTTTTTGTTCCTCATCAGAATATGCATACCTTTTTTTGGATTGGGTTCTTGTAGTTGAAGTGGAGGATGATTTCTATGAGAGCATGTCAGAGACCCACAACAGAATGCGGAGCATTGGTACGTATTTTGGTTCAACTCACAACTGTGGAGTTCAGTCAATTGTGTGAAGTCCTCAGCATGCTTTGGTTGGTACTTGGTAATGTTTTTTCTGTTTCTGAATCGTGTGGTTTTTCAGTGGATTTGGTAATGTGGAAGGACATGTCAAGATCAGCATTTGTGTTTGGGGCTGGGACATTTCTTCTCATCTCCTCTTCCTACACTACAGACCTCAATTTCAGGCATGCGGGGTCTACATTTCGTCTGCTTAATGTTTAATCTGTTCTTTAGCAGAGCATGCCACTAATTCTTTCTATATGATCTTCTCTGCAGCTTAATTTCTGCATTGTCATATCTGGGTCTTCTGTATCTTGCAGTAATCTTCATCTACAAGTCATTCATCTGCAGGTTAGTAGTACCATTAGACTAATGGCCTTAACATAGTCAAAGAAATCTGTTTCGTGAATCCTTCTTTTACAAATTCCTCTTATGACAGAAAAGCGGTAGAGCTTGATCAGGGTAACGAGGGATATCTGATAGGAGAGGAACAAGCAATTTGGCTTATCAAATTGCTCCTCCCTTACATAAATGAGATTCTCATTAAGCTACGAGCACTTTTCTCTGGTGATCCAGCCACCACCATGAAAGTAAAATAAATATCTTTTACCCTTTTACTTCATTTTCCCTTTCGTTTCCTAGTTTTCTTCACCTACCTTTTGATATCACTTAATGTTGTGTTACTGAATGCATTGAAACATGTGCAGCTGGGTGTGCTGCTGTTTGTTCTTGCCAGGTGTGGAGGCCAAATCACCATCTGGAACATGGCCAGAATGGGTATGTCAGTTACCTTCCTTTCTATTTCACTTGATTGTGGAATGAACTAAAACAAAATCAGAATTTATTATGACGAAGAAACAGAGGTTAGAATGTGTGGTCAATAAAAACGCCAAATTAAATACCAGACACTATTATCAGCTAGATTAGTGGTTATTGCCCAGCAACATTTCTTACTTACATAAAGTGATTCTACAGTTGGAACCTCTCATTTGCATTTGTTGGATCAGAGTGGCTGAGTGGATATGGATTAATGTTGCATTTATACATATACTTAACATTTGTTTGGAAATTATGGTGCAACTTCGTTTTTGTTGTATCTGCTTGTGTTCTATATAGATCTAGATATTTTTCTGCAACATATCCAATATTCTTCTTAATAAACATCATCATTGATGAGAATTGGGTTGCAAAATTATTTTGTGGCCTATTTGGTATGAGTTGTACTTAAGCTAACAGACATTGTGCTTTTCCTTTTCTCACCCTTCAATGTGATATCAATCAAATATCTATTTGGAAGGAAATGAAATTTTAATTTTCAAGAGCATAAAATAAATATAGTTTACAAGATTAAACGGATAAGATATTGAACACTCAAATGCCTATTCATAAGTCATAACAATTTTTCCTTCCGGTGAATACTAACACGCATGGTATATTGTCAAAGATCTTTAATTAAGAAATAACTATCTGGTATTATCCATAATTCGCATCGAAATAGATGTAATGCCCATATAAATTGGCAGTCCTCTGAGGGCTTCAGTTGAATGAATTGGCTAACTGCAAATTGCTATAAAGAATTGGCTTGTTAGCTCCACTGGTAAATTTGGTCCAAGGATGTACTCAGAAATTGCACCTTTCAGTGCATTTTCTTAAACTTTACAAACATTATATCATTAGAATTGATTCCTTACTTAACAAAATCTTGATTTTCCTGTTCAACTAAGCTGCCAAGTTGGACTACAACAAAGAAAGACACCCTCATGTGCACTTACACATGCACCTTCTATATAGAGTTCCTATTATTCCTTATTGATCACTTTTTGCTTGTGGTGGTTGTTGGCAGCTTTCTTTGGAGTTTTCACCATCCCAAAGTTTTGCTCTTTGTACTCGTCTCAGCTGTCACGATATGGTAAGCATAAATTGCATACCAACCAAATCCCTTGATGATTCCAAAAATGAAGGGATTTTTACTTGAATACTCTTGCAAACATAGCAAACAACTCGTATACTCTCTTAAAATAGCTAATTATTATATATACCCTCCTAAATAATTAATCATAGCTATAACATCCTTGTGTATGACAGACGTAGAAAGCAAGGCGTTAGCTCTGTTTTCTATCATCTAAATATTATTTTGTCCTTGTTGCTTGTATATCCTTCAAAACTATGAATTCCAACGCTTCTTCTTAGACAATTGTGTTCTTCATCAGAGACGGTGGCAGAGAATTGATAGGGTTATTACTAGAAGAGAAGAAAGGGCGGAAGAAATGGAGGGAAATGCATGAAATGAGGGTTAGATTGAAACTAAATAGGTAGGGGCATTTTTGTCTTTTCATGTGTTGGGTTAGAATTTAACCTTGGGTTGGTGATTAAGTGGTAATGGCAAACTAGCAGAAGGGTATGTAAGCATAACATTGTTTTGTATGAGGATGTATATATAATTAGTTATTTTAGAAGGATATATGAGCTTTTTACTATATTTCTTAGGGTATTCAAGCAAAATCGCAAAAATAAAAGTTGATGATATGAATACTAATAATGTACAGAACTCCGACAGCCACCCACTTGTTCCAACTACTAGTTTGCTTTATTCTCTGCCTTTTTTCCCCTTCCATGTGCCACCAAACACATGCAAAGAAGAACAATGGTCTACTACAAACGTTAGCCATCCTTCTGATCTCGAGGTTGCTTTTATTGGTTTACTATTACTCTAATCACTTTTATGCTTGTTCTAGGCTAGACCCATCTGTTTTGAAAGTTAGTTTCATATGATCACTTTCTGCTAATTAATTATGATAACAACAATGTCAAAGCAAACCTAATTCTGATATCCAAGAGAAATACAGGCAATTTCTGGGTGGAAAGATGTAGAGATGCATGGGATTCATGCACCCACAAGAAGGCAGCCACTGCGATCATCTTCTCGCTTACATGGAATCTATCTTCCATGGTCGCTCGTATTTGGGCTGGTAAGAGACTTTTCTATGGAACTCAGGTACTTAATCTTGTGGTATGATTAGAAACATTTCTTGTTCCTTCAAAATTAAGCAATTCACCATCAGAGATATACCGTAATTGAGAAATAGTTGTCTCAACAACCTCGAGTCCTTGATGTCACCTAACAAAGAAACGTGCAATGGCACATTGCAGTCTTCATGCTTGTTGTGGCTGTCAAATACTATCAGCACTGTCTGGTGAGGACGGAATGGGGAAATGAGAGCCAAGAGAAAGTAGAGGTCGAGCAGCAGCAACAACAACAAGAACAACAACAGCAGCATAGCCTGACACAGGGGGTTACGGAGAGAGGACACCTCCATGCAAACGTGAAGCAACGACAAAAGCTTGGTCCCTCCAAGTTGCAGGAGGGGGTGAAGGAAAAGAAGAAAGCTTAAATAACTATTTGGTGGGGTCTACATACATGATGGTGATACAAGATGGTAATGTGCATGATGCGGGTTGTATCTCCCAGACTGGATTCCACGCACGTGTTCACCTTTTGTCCTTTTTCGTTAAGGAAAGGAGAGAAACGCTGAAAGCATTGTAAATGGTTTCTGGTTTAAGCTTGGTTTCCTTCATTTTGACAAGCTTTCGTGCATGGCACATGGGTTAGTTTTTTTTGGTGTAGGTGAGAGTGAGAGAGGAGACTGGTTGTTGCACCGACTCTTGAGACCTCAACTACTGATTCAATAATACAGCAAGTGGGGATTTGTAAACCAATTCATTAGCTGTGTAGTCACTAATTCATGTCGTACTTAAATGTAGTTTTCTTATGTACTAATATTTTTTCCTTTTTTGCATACTTCTTATGTACTAATATTTGATAAACAAAAAATGGATGAAGTTAAGGTCTACACTGGAACTAGATCTTGTATTTCTTCATTCATTGCCATTGTATCAAGTGTATTTGTTATCAATTAGATTTTAGTTTGATTATTGTTTTTTTTTGGAAGAGTGTATTTGTTATCAATGTTTTTCTTCGAGAGAATAAGGTTTGAGATACAATCTGGCCAGAATGGATCAGTGGTTATAATAGGTGTCTTCTACCTAAGACTCAATCGAGGTAGTACAAGAGCACATCTGTTACAATGTCTAGGGGTATTGCAGTAGCTAATAGCTTCGAAGTTCTCTAGCTCCCTGCATTAGAGGATGCATTCTTATAGACATTTGTAGATGGGATAGATTCATTGTAGAGAGACTCGATAAACACCAGACAATTACCATCTAGGATGACATTTGTGCGTCCTTGTTGTACTATTGCAATCATCCCTCATAACAGCACACTCACCTCGACAACGAGGATTGTGATGAATGCAGGTTTGTGTTTCAAAAGCTTCGTAAGGGACCAAACTTCTTGCATGAGGCGACATTGGAAGAAGGGATGTTCCCCTATCTCTTCCTCAATTTTTCAGAGTAGGCAGAGAATGGTGTTTGTGATCTATCTTCTTCCAAGAACTTTTCGAAGAGGAAGGGCCACGACTAGAGTGCGTCGAACAAACATCAAAATCTTTAGAGCTTTAAGAGGGAAATTTTGAGCTCTTTGTAAGGAAAATCTCTAAGAGTACTGGTGGACGAGGACCCCACTTGAGAGATTTGAAAAAAGTTTAGGATATGAAGTCCTTGTAGTGAATTTGCCATTTGTTGAGATAGACCACACCAATTCGTCTCTATCATCTGCATTGATTGGGGTATTTAAGATTGCCTCTGCTACTTCCGCATTGAAGGAGGCACAAACAAGACCTTGCTTCCATTCTCGGATACCTTGGATCATGAGTTGGTTGACCAGAGTTAGATTCTATGTGAGAGCGTACTCCTGTTGTGGTAGAGAATGGATGTTCGTAATCCAACGATGGTTTCAAAGTCGAATCTCCATCCCATCTCCCACCGACACTTCTCAATTAATCGAGATCGCACGTTAAGTATTGTCTTTTAAGATGGAGAGTCACCTAGCAAGCGATCGATTAGTGTTCCTAAAAGAGTCGGAATGTAAATACCTGCACCCACAATGATGATTGTTCATTTAGAAGTCTCCAGGACAACTTCCCTTGCATAGCTTGATTTAGCGTATGCATGCATGTAATGCCAAGGCCACAAGCTCTTCGGATATTGGAAATACTTCCAAGCCTTGAGAAAACAGTGATGTTTCTTATCCTTGTAACCCCACCAGAATCTCCTGTGAATACCATCCAATTGAGAGCATATTTGCTTATATAAATATGAGCATATTTGCTCATAAATAGTGATGTTTCTCATCCTTATATAAACATACCTATGTGCTATGCATCACGATTGGTGTCATACATGTTCTTGTTACTTAGACATGGTATCAAAGCACAACATCTGAACCCTCTTCTTCCTCTTCTTTTTCCTCCTCCTCCTCCTATTTCTTCCTCTTCTTCCTTCTCTGTCCTTCTCTTTTCCTCTTCATCATGGCGACGACTTGGGTGCTCAACTTCGTTGTGAGTGACTCTTCTACCGTCAAACCAACTATCACCTTGGTCCTTACTTTTTCGTCCTCTGTAGGCAACATCTCTCATTTTCTCTCCATCAAGTTGACCTCCGGAAACTACCTCCTCTAGAAGATGTAACTTCAGCCTCTCTTTATCAGTCAAGGCCTCTTTGGACATCTTGATAGCTTGTCTGAGGTGCTGTCTCCTTTTCTTTTGACTTCGATGGAACTCTTAGGGACCACTCTTGCTACTTCAACTCTAAATCCTATCTATACAACCTAGTTCTTAAAGGACCAACAGGTTAGAGCATGGCTTCATGCCTCTCTTACTGTTGAAGCTTTTCAACTTATCGTGGGTTGTACCACGACCTTTGTATCTCCCTCTTAGACGTGTGTTCTTCATTTTCACATGCAACTCCATGACCTCCACCAAGGTGAGCTCAGCGAAGGCCATAACTGATAAACTTGCTTCCATTGGTCGTCCTCTGGCTTCAGAGAACTTCATTACCTTCATCTTCAAGGGCATTTTTGCTAATTTGAAGGATCATGTCATTGCTCTCTCTTGAAACACCCTTAATTTATTTGTCTTTGTAATTATTTAGATTAATGAATTTTTACTATGGATGGGTATCACTAAGTGTCTAGTGCGAGCCCTTAGCATGGGTGCCTAACGTAAATGGGTGGCGCAAGGCCCATTTTAGATTTAACTCAGTAAATTGTGTTTTGGGCTTTGGTTTTTTCACTTGGCTTCTTGTGTGGTACTGCACTTGTATGTTGTTGGGTGTGTCTGGTTGGGGCTGAAGAGTTGTTAGCCTCATGGGTTGTTGGGTGGATGCAAGAGTAGTTGGTGGTGGTGGGCTAGCAGTTGGGTGCATGTTCCCATGAAACCGTCAGTACACATGCGCTTACTTACCTCCAACCCATGCATATATATAAGTAGTGAGACGTATGCAACACTCCCAATTCTTTCCCCACCATTTCTCGAGCACAGGAAGGCGACATTCTTCTCTTGAAGTTTCTTCCTTCTTCCTCCTTCTCCCTTGAGTTCTGTTCTTCTCTTTCTTTCTTCTATCAGAGAGAGAGGGGGAAGGAGTGGTGTGAGAGAGGAGCTCGAGCATCTCCTTGTCCAATGAGAATTTCGATCGACACCAAGGAGTAGTCTCCTTGCCAACGAACTCCTTCCCACCGTTAGGTGTGAAGGTGAGGTTAACTTCATAGTGTTTGGGTTCCTAGCTTCATCCTCCCCTCTACTTAGTGTTGATTGCTTCTTACCGTGGAGATGGGTGCCATGTGCTTTGAGTGGTGGTGAGCTCCGATCGTTGTTCCGATGTTGTTAGGAGCTCATGGAAAGGCTGTGTGGAGCTCCAGAGTGGTGGTGATCATCGGTGGTTGCTTTGGGTGGTTGCCATTAGGTGGTGCCTCTATGAGTGTCCAAGAGGTGTACAACCCATCGTTCTTCTCCAATTTTGCATGAAATTAATGTAGAAATGTTCCTTAGCATGATTTGAATGTTTAGTAGAGATTTCATGATTTTAGGAGATTTATGGTGAAATTTATAGTTAATTTTGAATGCATGAATACTATTCACCATTTTGTGCCCTTATCCTTTGGATTTTAATATCTTGAGCTGTAACTATCAGAATTCTGTGATTTTTGTCCCAAATGGTAGATTACTTGAATGTCTTCGTTTTAGTATATTTTGTGGATTTTATGGTTGCTCGTGATGACCGTCAGAGTTCCCAAAATCAAACAATCGTTTTGGATTCCCCCACTTTGCTTCCCACTCTCAGATTTTTGGGGTGGGGTGTGTCTAGTTAGCGTGATCCATTACCATTAGCATGTATCATTGGCACGATTGGTTGGCATGGGCTGGTCCTGCAGTGAGCTAGACTGGTTTCTAGTATTGGTGGCTTTGGTTTTTGGGGATATTTTAAATATTGTTAAATAATATGTGGATTTTATAGATGACCTTGTGATATAAAAAATGATTTGAAAATGGTTTCGAGAAAAATATAAAAATGGTTTTGAAATGAAGTTTTCATGTGCCAATAAACCGAGGCACTTGGCCGACTTCTAGGGATAGGTTGATACCTCTAGGGTCATGAGTTATTTACTTAGGTTGAGGCACGAGTTGTTTTGGTGCTTTTGAGGGATGAAGAGGCCAAAACTTTTAGTCGACCTCCTAGGGATGGTTGATACCTGTAGACACTCCGATTTTGAAGTCACTTGGCAACAGACTCCTCCGGTTGATGCTCTGGTCGCGACCACCAACATCCTAGCCCATACAGGTCCCAATCATACCCACACTACCCACTTGACCTAGTAAAACACTACCCCATTAAAATCCACTGAAAAACAAATAAAACACTTAATCCAGCTAAAATCCCACAAAACCATAATAAAAAACGCTAATCAATCAAATCCACTTAAAAATTAAACAAAAACCCTAACTTAAATAAAATCCAATCAAATACACCTAAAAATCAAACAAAAGCCCTAATTAATCAAATAAAAACCCTAATCCACTTAAAACCCACTTAAATCAACTTAAAATT
>JAMKQA010122776.1:0-10139 GCA_024699735.1 Posidonia australis | reverse complement strand
TGTTTCTGAGCCTTGTCTCTTCCTCCGGATTCACCATTTTCGCTGTGACTGTATCGGACCTCCCAGTGTGTTCCCGCACACCGGAGTCAGGTTTTTTTTGGTGAACCGCGCCCCAGTGGTTCCACCGGCATGGTCACACAATGTTTCTTCCGCCATGCCACACAAGATTCAACGAGAGACAATCTCAAAGCCACAACGCTTCAGTTTGTCATGGGTGGGGAGGCCCCACCGGAGAGCTCTCTAGGTGCAGAGTGCCTGTCGAGGGATGGCACCCTTATCCCAGACTAATGCTGTCCATATAGGCTTGTCAGCACGGGGACAGACAGCGTCCCAAGCAGATTTGCAGGAGAATAGATCGCCCGAAGGGGACCAAGTGATCACATCACAGCCTCCAGCGATAGGGGTACTCAGAATTACAGGCTAGATATCATGCATGTCCAACGTGACATGGCGAGGGTGGCACTAGCAGCCGTTGACAATGAACTCGCTAACAGGGCAGATGACATCACAGTTGAGTTCCCGGCATAAGTGGCTTGCTACTTGAGGGGAAAAGGCACCTGAGGTACCCCCCTAGCCACGGATCCAGAAAAAAGAAGGTACTCCTGCCATCCCCAATGACAAACCGCAAAAGCGGTCTGGCAATCTCCCTCATCCGAAAGATGCTCCGCCATGCCCATGAAGTAGCATTCGGCGGCCTCGAACTCCAGATGGAACCCCCTTTAAGGTATTTTCTACGCATCCACTTAACCCAGAGAGCATTGAGTCGCGTCTCCACCTCCTAAAAGAGCTTCAGAATGCCAACGGTGTTGCAGTCTCTAACACGCCGGATGCCCAGACTCCCTTCTTCCTTCGGAAGATAGACATCCTTCTAGGAGATTAACATAGCTCGAGAAGGCCCGAGACCATACCAAAGGGTTCACCATAGGGTTCACCACTGGAGATCGCTAGCTTGAAAAGATCTGACAGCACTTGCATAGCCAAGACGAACTGGTAAGGGGAGAGGGGGTCTCCCTGGCGAACCCCATTGGAAGAGGGGAACCAATCAGATCTCACACCATTTGTCACCGTAGAAAATTTGAATTGTAGGCATTCCGTAATCCATCCCACCCATCTGTCCTGAAATCCGAAGTGGCGCAAAGCAGCGCAAATAAAAGGTCTGTGGATCGAGTTGAACGCCTTGCATAAATCCAATTTGACACACATATAGCCCCTACGCAGGCCTGGTGCATACTGTGGCATAGTTCATGAGCCAGAAGGATAGAGTCACTTATACGTCGGCCTCGGATGAAAGCAGCTTGATTGTGATCAATGAGCTAAGGAAGCAGAGGTTTCAGGCGGTTCGCCAAAATCTTGGAGATTAGCTTATAGAACACATTGCAGAGAGAGATAGGACGGAAATCATCCTGAGTATCTGGAGCATCCTTCTTAGGGACGAGGCAGAGAAGAGTTCTGTTGGCCCACCGCAGTAGCTTGTTGGATCGAAGGAAGTGGTTAACTGCTCCTAGGAGATCCTCTGAAATAATGGGCCATGCACAACGGTAGAATTGACCATTGAAGCCGTCTTCACCCGGAGCTCTATTGGGGTTCAGAGAATTAACAGCCTCCCAGAGTTCCTCTCTCGTCGCCAGGGAGCAAAGGGAGGTATTGGCTTCAACAGGGATGGTTCTGCTAGATAGAGTGGAAGGGAGCAGACGAGACCCTTGACTGGAGTTGAGAACATCCCTAAATTTATGTGCAAAAAGGAGTGAGATCTTCGTGGAGTCAACAACCGTGTCCCCCTCAACCGTGATGCTTCAGATGCAGTTACGTGCTCAACATGCCCTAGTGGAGGCATGAAAGAACGCTGTATTAGCATCGCCCTCGCACAGCCACTTGACCCAGGATTGCTGCCATGCCATCATCTCCTCTCCCCAGTAAAGATCATTCAGTTGATACCTATAGTTATGTTCCACCTGAAGCAACACAGAAGAGCTAGGATCCAAACGCAAATGCTCCTGAATAGACTTGAGAGAGGCTTCACAACAACAGATGCATTCTGGTATGCGCTTGAAGGTCTGAGAGACCCAGTCCCAGAGGGAGCGCTGGAGGCTAGCCAATTTCTCCACAAAGGCAGAAGTGGGGTTCCCCTAACGCTGAACATTCCAACAGTTCGCTACGACCCCAAGAAAATCGGGATGATGCATCCAATGGTTGTAGAAGCGAAAATAGCTGCGTGGCTTACCAATGTCACGCAGGAGGTTAGTCATCAAAGGGGAGTGGTCACTTAAGTGCCAAACCCCTACAGAGGTGTGACACACCCCAAACACCTCTAGGAACTTGGAGGTGATCAGTGAGCGGTCGAGTCTACAAGAGATGTGGTTGGCAGACTGCATGTTGCTCCAAGTGGAAGTTTCTCCTGTCGTGGGCATCTCAAGCAATGCAGTAGCATCAATAGAAGAATTGAACTCATCCATTGCTGACTGGCAGCTACGACCATCCCCCAATTTCTCATACCCATATCTGACGCAATTGAAGTCCCCATCAGTAGCCAAGGGATAGAGGGAGCAGAAGCGGCAAGACTCTCCCAAAGTAGCCTTCTAGAGGCCAAATCATTCGCCGTATAGACCACCAAGAGAGCAAAGATTAGGAGAGCTAGAAAGGAGACTTCCAGGTGCATATATTGAGGCGATTGCTCCAACAGAGTAAGGTGGACTCTCTTCTTGTTCCAAAGAATCAGGATGCAGCCCATACCATCAGATTGCAAGTTGTCGAGGACTTCAAAAGAGCGCCAATGGCGCCTACTAATCTGCTCGACGTTGCTCTTCAATTTGTACTCCAGAAGACAAATAATGTCAAACCATCGGCGACAAGTAAATTCCCAGATTGCTCGAAGCTTACCGCCGCCATTTAAGCATCGCACATTCCAACAGAGGAGCGACATTCAGGACCTTCCAGGAGGGCGCTCCGGCCGACCATTCAAAACAGACGGACAGTCACTACTTTTTTTTTACCAAGAGTAAGGAAGGAGGCCCTTAAAATATATAAAAAGAAAATATGTACAAGAAAGGTGGGCTACAAAAACCCAACCACACGAAACATACAATGGCCCTTGGCCCCCAAGAAATAAACCAGATCAAACACAAAAGTGAAAAGGTAAACCATCAAAAAGCAACGTGGCAGGCCCAACATGCCAGCCCGAAGCAACACTGGCAAATGCAACACTCAAAGCCATCCACCAGAATCACCGCGTGCTCGTGAATCATGCGAAACTTCCTGGAACTATCCAAGAGAGTATTGCAACAGTGACCTACAGAACCATGGAACAGTGAGGGGCGTGTAGTCAGCTTCAAAGAAACGCTTATTACGTTCAGTCCACAAGTACAATACTACAGCATTGAACATCACCGTCTTCCTCCGTATCTCAGAGGCAGAGAACTGTCTTCGAAGCTCGAGATAACAACTCGTAACCACCTCCACAAAGGCATCAGCCTGCGAGCAACCTATCCCAGGCAAAAGAGAGGACCATACCTAAGCAGCATACTCACAAGACCAGAAGAAATGATTTAAAGTTTCGCTTTCCTTCAAACAAAGTACACATCTAGACACGATCTGAAATCTCCTTCGCCTCAGTACATCATGGGTGGGTAGCCCATAAGATAGTGCTCTCCAAGCACTTAAAGCTTGCCAGGGCACCATTCCAATTTGCCAGACCATACTCGTCCAAAGAAGCTTAGGATGGCATGCCTGGCGGACTTGATGGAGAAGCCATTCTTGCTGGGAAGCCACCGGATGTTGTCCCTACTACCCGCAATAGCGGTCACCAGAATATCCAACCAAATGTCATGCATCTCCAGAGTAGTCATCCGCAGCAGAGCCCAGGCGCCATTATAGATGAAATGACTCACCGAGCAACTAACATCACAGCCCAAATCCCGTCGCAGAGTGTGCCCTCCACGGTCCCATATAGTGCCCTGATTTAACCAAGGGTCAAAGAAGAAGGAGAGCGTGGAACCATCTCCCACCTCATAACAGAGCAAATCCTTGGCCTGCTATTTGGTCTACGAGATACTCCTCCATGCCCACGAGCAACACTGAGGAGGACGAGAACACCAAATCGAGCTACCCTTGATATACTTATTGCGCATCCATTTGACCCATAGCGTTGTGGTATTGGATTCCAGTTCCCAGAGCAATTTGATCATGCTGGTGGAGTTGAAATCAGCCAGACGTCTAATACCCCGGCCTCCCTCTAGCTTGGGACGACAAATGCGGTTCTAGGAGAGCAGGAGGCATTTCCCGGAAGAATTTCCAAACCAAAGGAAGTTCATCATTAGTCTATCAATCTCCTTAGTCAGACTGGAGGGTAACAAGAAGTTGGAAGTCCAATGAACGTGCATCGCCAAGAGAACCAATCGAATGAGCTCTAGCCTACCTGCGTACGACAAAATCTTCGCTTTCCACGATTGGAGATGCAGCTTGATAGCTTGAATCAGTAGCTTACAGGTTTCCGCTGAGGGCCATTTCTATAATAAGGGAAGCCCAAGATATTTAATCGGGAGTTCCTTAGTATTCAAACCCAGGTGGGAGGAAATCCAATGCGAGTGAGGCATCATTCCTCCAAAAAAGATAAGGCTTTTCTGGTAGTTGATCATCAAGCCGGAGGAGCGAGTGAAGCCGTCAAGAATACTTTTAAGATGGCGCGCATTTTGTTTATCGGCCCTGAGGACAGTCACTACTTGCCGTTCCAAGGAGGCGCGGATGGACAATTTTCCAGGTCTTCTCAGCCTTGATGACTAGAGCTTCAACATCTACCTCAGAGGAGTCCAGCACCATGAAGGCATTAGAGAAGCTCTCCCCCTCAAGATTAGATAACCGCTTGACATGAGGCGTGTACTTATATTCCTTCCCTCTCCTCCGTGGGGAGGGGCCACTACCATTGGGAGTGACAACACAAGGTCAACTTTCAGGGGAGGACAAAGGTCCAGCGTCTCCGTCCTCAGAGGGAAAATCCCAGGCATACAGGGTCATGTGCATCAGACAGACCAGCACTCTCAAGGGCAGCGCTATCATCCAATTGGACAGTCGACCGAACAGTAGGGGGAGAAGGGGAAGAAGACATGCTTCCAGGAGCCGCCCCAGCCTTCTCCACACCCCTGACAGGCAACTACATAGGAGGCACAACTGTCTGGTTGTCCACAAAACATTGGGGCGAACAGGCCCCCTGATCATGACCATATGAGTAACAGACCTCACACAGTTTGGGAATCCATTCATACGCCACCAGCAGCTCCTCCAACACACCTTCAACCTCCATGAAGGTGCTAGAAGGGAAACTGAAGTGGGTATCGATTTCCACACACACCTAGGCATAATCCACCCGAGTACCAGAAGTAGTAGCTTCATCCATGTACAGCAGCAGCCCCAACATGCTCGCCGCTCGACTTATCAGAGAAGGGGACCAAAACCGCAAAGGCAGCTTGGGAAATTTTACCCAAATCGGTAGGGAGGAGAGCTTCTCCTTCTCAAACTTAGAGTCTACAGTCCACCGACAGAGAACAAGTGGCTTCCCTTTAACGAACCACGGTCTACTTTCAAGTGCACACTCTAGATCCTGGTCATCGGTAAACTTGAAGAGAAGGAAGCCATTTCCACGGGAGAGGACCTGTAGATCCCCCTGCAGTTTCCAGATCCGCTTAAAGTACTTAGGCAAAGCCGGAAGGTAAGGTTTGATCCCAATGAAGTATCCCATGAGCACCCTATCCCAATTTGAAGCCACCAAAGCAACCTCTTCAAGTGGGCAGACAGCCACTGACACTCCATGCTTAACGACTAGAGGGAAGAAACTGAGCACTCGAGGGCAGTCCCTCCTCGGAGCCATACACCTCTCTGCCCACGAAACTGGTTCCCTTGAGACTGGGGTCACTAGTTAGGTGGGACGGGTGTCAGATAGCCCCCACAACGGTTGTTGTGACCGCGAACGACGACGTTGACGAGGAGCACCTAAGCCACGACCTCCCCATCCACGGTTGGATACAGCCCCCTACCCCCCATCAAGGGGAGAAGGGGTTCACCATGACTCTTTGTCGTCCCCTCAGCCTCCCCCCGCAGAGCCTCTCGGAAGAAGTCCCCCAACGTTCGCAACAGTGGGGGGTTAGCGGAAACAGGAGGATTAGCTGACATGGCTAGAAGGCAGACAACTACGTGGGAGGATCAGGCAATTAATCCATACTCAGCAGTCCATAAGCAACACCTAAACACATGCCCGCTGATTGATGAGAGAATGTCTATAGTGTAGAGAGAGAAGCTCTGCCCTCTCTCTAGAACGGGGGGTTTCTGCTTCCACTGGGTTGGTTTTCACCTGCTGCTGGCAAGAACTTTTGAATTTCGAATCAGGCAGGCAGGCTACACCTGTCTGGTTCCTAGTCGTCCAGACTTTGCTTCTGTTGATGGATTAGTGCCCGTGGCCTCCCTAATTAGCCATGTCATCGGCTAACCCTTCCTCTAACTCTCTGATGAGGTGTACCTTGGGGGATTTCCTACCGACTTCACTTCGGGCGGCGGTTGTTGATGAGGAGTCAGGCAAGGAGGGCCATGGTGAGCTTCCGTGGCTTCCTACTGGGATACGTGGGGGCGCTGCCAGCCATGGTAGGAGTGGTCGTGCTCTAACCAGTTACCGTTCTTGCTCCCACTGGTGGGCTAGATCTCCGTCCCGCTCCAACTTCCCAGAGTTGCCGTTTCGGCGATGCCCATTTCTTGGGCTGAGCGATGCTCAGGACCAAGGAAGAACAACCACCGGGCTCTTAGTTTCTTCGCCCCTGTTATCAAAAATGGGGTCAGGGTGGCAGTCTGCCCCCCTGAGGAGGTGGACAAAGCAGTATCGTGCTGGGACAGAGTTACTTCATTGGACTCAAGCCTTTCGTTTCGGCACTAGCGAAGCACTTCACACGCGTGTGGGGGCTGTCTGGGGGTTTGCAGATTCTCCCAAGAGGCAATGGATTCCTGCTTTTCAAGTTCTCCACCGATTAGGATCTGGAACGAACTTTGGAAGGAGGGTCGTGGTTCGTCCGTGGGAAACCCCTAGTCCTTAGGCAGTGGTCTGTGGATTCGCGTTTCGAGAAGGAGAAACTATCTAGCCTACCAATCTGGGTCAAATTTCCTAAGCTACCTCTGCGCTTCTGGTCTCCCCTGCTCATCAGTCGAGCTGCGAGCACTTTGGGTGTGCCTCTTTACATGGATGAGGCCACTGCTTTGGGCTCCCGGGTAGATTTTGCGAGGGTTTGCATCGAGATAGATGTGCACCTTGACTTCTCGCCCCAAACGTTCATGGAGTTTATTGGGATGCAGGAAGCTCTCCTAGTTGTCTACGACTGGATCCCAAAACCTCGTGTCGAATGCCAATCTTTTGGACATGATCAGGGTTCCTGTAAGAGTAAGCCTCCCACAGGGAACTTGGAGTTAGCTCCTGAGGAGACGGCAGGCAGTCCTATCACGGAGAAGGATGGGACGACTTTTTCCCCCCGTCCTTCCACTCTACTGCCTGTAATGCCACTGCCAGAAGCTGGACCTGTTGGCCCACCGAGCGACACTAAACTGGTCACCGCGTCAGTGGAACATGGCCACAAGGAGGCTGCTCGGAGACACAGTCCCGTGAGCTCCCCCTCGAAGGCCACCAAGGCGGCAGTCCCTCGGCTTAAGGGCACCCCGTATGCTAGGAAGCCTCCTGAGGAAACGAGCCACAATGCTTTCGAGGCGCTGGTATCCTCGGAAGAGGAGGTTGAAGCCTTAGTCATCAAGGCTCAACAAATGCGGAAAACTGTCCACCCGCGAATACTTGACTCGATCAGTAAAGAACTCACATTGGAGTCGACAAGCTCACCGGGGCGTCCATCGAGAAGGAGCTGATGTCAATCCTGTGTTGGAACGTCAGGGGCATGAATGATGGCGGCAAGCTCCGAGCGTTACAGGATTACACACGACATCATCCATACGATATCATCTGCTTTCTGGAACATAAACTAAAGCGAGATGTGGAACGGCTATGTGAGAAGCATTGGAGTTCTTTTGGGGTACTGGACAACTCGACTTCGGCACCCTCTGGACGTATCCTGGTTCTTTGGAACAAGGCGAGAGTCCAACTTGCGCCTTTAGCTCACTCAAATCAATTTATGTAGATGGAAATCTACATTCAATCCCTACCCCGGTTTGTTCTAACTGTGGTGTACGCTGCCAATGATGTGGCATCCAGGTGGTCCCTCTGGGACTGTCTTCTTTCTCTCAGGCCCTCGCTACCTTGGTTGCTCGTCGGCTATTTCAACTGCGTTCGTTAAGAGCTCAAGAAGCTTGGGGGGGTGGGGGGGTCATGGATGTTGCGCTTCTTCAGAAGATTTCAATGCCTTCATCAGCGCGGCGGCGCTTATGGAAATGTCAACCTCGAGCGAGCGTTTCACCTGGAGCAACCAACAGGCTGCTAACCCTATATCTGGTCGCTTGGATCGCTCTCTGCGGAGTTTTTGGTGGCTTTCGCTGGGTGCCATACCTTCGCTGGGTTGAGGCACTTGAGCGACCACTCTCCAATGCTGATCTCATTGCCGTGTTAAACTGCTAAGCCTCGCAACCTTTTTAAGTTCTATAACCACTGGATTAAGCATCTTGATTTCCATGCTGTCGTTGCAGATTCCTGGAGTTCCCAGTGTACAGGGAACCCCTCTTTCATATTCACATGGAATCTAGGGAACCTCAGGTGGCGTCTGTGCAGCTGGGCTTTTCAAACCTTCAGGAACATCCCGGAGAGAATTTCCCCTTGTGAGGCATCACTCACGGCGATCCAGGCGCATCTCAGAGTTGACTCGGGCTCCTCAGCGCTTCTTCAGGCAGAGAGCAATTACCGTGATCAACTTAAGGACCTATACTGGAGAGAACACATGCGGGCCTGGCAACAATCCAGAATCAGTTGGATGTGAGAAGGTGATGCGAACATGGCTTTTTTTCACGCCTCTACCAGGGCTCGCAGAACGCACAACCTCATCTGCAACATTTTGATTGATGGGGACATGATCGATGATGCTGCGACGATCGGCTCTCTTTTCGTCCAGCGGTTCAATTCACTATTCAACACACATCACGACAAGAGGCTAATTCCCTCCCTTCCAAGCAGGTTGCTTTCTGAAGCAGACTGCTCCGCCCTATGCTCACTGGCTACGAGGGACGAGCTCCAGACTTCCATCAGTAGCATGAACCCAAACGAGGCCCTGGGTGACGATGGCTTCAATAGCCATTTCTACCGCCAGCTTGGCCTGTCATCGCTGACGATCTCCTCGACGTAGGGAACAACTTCCTTAGGTCTGGCAGGCTACTGAGGAGGATCAATAGGACCATAATTTGTCTCATCCCTAAGACGACGGTACCCAGTTCGTTGGATGATTACCATCCCATTGCACTGTGTAACATCCTCTACAAAATCATCTTTAAGATTCTGGCCAACAGACTGAGTCGGATTCTCCCCTGTCTCATCGACCAGAACCAGGCTACATTTATTGGGGGCAGACGGATCAGTGACGCCATTCTTCTTGCACACGAACTGTGCCACAGCCTGCATACGTCATGGCGGAAGGGGTTCATGTGTGTCAAGATTGATCTCCGGAAGGCATTTGATACGATCCAGTGGCCCTTCATCTGTGATGCGCTGTGACACTTTGGCTTCCCTGACGCTTGGATTGCTAGGGTCTCCAAATGCATGAACTAACATTTCTCCATCTCAGTCAACGATGCTAAGTCCGACTGGGCTGCAACTGCCAACGGCCTACGCCAGGGGGATCCTCTGTCGCCACCCCCTTTTGTACTGGGTATGCAAATTATGACTACACTATTCACGCGTGCTATCTCTTTGGGCGTGCTTGAACAGATGACATTGGGGGATCTCGCCATCTCGCATCTTCACTGATGATCTGATGGTGTTCTTGAGGGCTAACAAGCGCATCGCTCGGGGATTAAAAAGGGTCTTGGAGGCCTTCTCCTCTACTTCGGGGATGCACCTCAATCATAAAAAGAGCTCCATATACTTCAGGGGGCCTGTGCCGCATCGCAGATGGATTTCCCAACATCTGAACATTCCTGAAGGCTCCTTTCCAGTGCATTATCTGGGTCTTCCGCTAACAACCAAA
>JAMKQA010122774.1:0-10081 GCA_024699735.1 Posidonia australis | reverse complement strand
ATCTCTGGACTGATAACTTTGTGGCAGGTTTTGATATAGAGGAGACGAGAGCCTTCTCCTCTGCTGTTGTTGCTGCCCAGTCAACTGCTGCACACTCCCTCCCTCTTCCCTCCCCCTTCCACATGCCCCTTGGAGTCGATTCTCTGCCCCCTGCTGACTCCGGCAGTGCCTCTGCGCCACCCGAGGCCCTTTGAGGTCTTCTTTCAGGCAGCTTTGTCTGCTGGTGGTGTAATATTTTGGAACTTCCATTTTTGGGGACTCTGTCTCCTTTCGGTGTAATATTATACTCTATATTTCTTATTGTGCTTTTAATAGCCGATGAAATACAATTAAACCTTTTACCAAAAAAAAAAACATTGATTTCATCTTTTTAGTCTATGCTTAGGGAAGATTTAATTGGGGATTGTGTATATAATTTCAATGCCATCATATGCCGTTTGATTTAATTTGATTTGTGTATTTTTATTCCTTGATTTGATAGTCTATGGTGCATTGCATATAGATTATGCTTGTTAAGATAAGAATCATTGAATCAAATTATTTAGATCAATCGGGAAATATAGAGTTGATTTAATCATGCATTTATATTTACATGAACAGATTCGAAAATCTTAGTTCTTCATTTATTTTGAATTTTTCTTAAGTGTTTAGTTCTTAATCAACATCTCTCCATTTTCATCTCAATAATCGATAATATTCTTTGTTTTTGAAACACTTTTCTCTGTAAGATCGACCCGTATTTTCCACATACTACATAGTACGCCGTGCACTTGCGGTAATTAAATAAGACACATCACTTATGCACATCTATCTCCCAGATCCTGAGCTGATAGTATCCAGATCTCAGATCCATCTTAGAGAAAACTGATGTTCCTTACAGCTGATCAAATAAATTGTTGATCTTGGGTAGCAAATACTTAATCTTGATGGTAATCTTATTTAGCATCCAATAATTAATGCATAATCAGAGTGAACTATCCTTCTTCTTGACAAATAACACTGGTGCTTCCTAAGGCAACACACTTGGATGGATAAATCCCTTGTCCAATAGTTCTTACAGCTGACTCCGGAGCTCTCTCAATTCAACTAGTGTCCTTCTGTACGGGGCCTTCGAAATAGGGCCTGATCCTGTATCAGATCAATCACAAACTCTACTTCTTTGTGTGGCAGCATCCTCGGCAATTCCTTTGAAAATACATCTGGATACTTGACAACAACTTGGATGTCTTGTACTCCAAACACTAGTGAGGAGGACACCATCACGCTGGCTAAGTATCCCATGCATCCTTCGATTAGATGGTGGTATGCTTTGATTGCCGAGATTACTTTCTTAGACTCTCCTAGCCTTATTCCTTATATCATGCACCATACTTGGCCTGGGCACTCTGCTAAAATCCTCTTCTTAGTACAGTCTATCATCGTTGAGTGTTGTGCTAGCCAGTCCATTCCCAGAATAACGTCATACTCTTGCATCTTCATCAGAATTAAATTGGTTCGGAGATCATTGTCTCCTAGCTAGATACTGACTGACCTCAAATACTTCCATGCTAGACTATATTCTCCTAATGGAGTCACCACATCCAGTTGGAAAGTCAGCGTAGCTAGTCTGTCTCCAACCTTAGCCGCAAATGACTTAGCTATAAATGAAAATGAACTGCCTGAGTCGAATAAAACTCGGGTCATTTGGTCAACTACGACAAAGGATCCTAACATGCATATACAATACAACCATAATTATTATTATAGATACCAATACTAATTATACAAGGTTCATAGTATAGCACGATTACACATATCTATAATAACTCTCACTGCTCCTTACCATCTACAACGTCCCCTAAGGGACCCGCATATAGAGCAGAGATGGATAAAACTCTCCTCTTAATAGGCTGTCAAGGTACATCTTTGGTTGTCTTTTGAGGTTCAAGGTAGTTCTTCTGGAAGTGCCCGGTCTGTCCGCAATTGTAGCACCTCATGCTATCTATCTCCTACTATTGAATCTGCACTGTACTGCTATATGCCCCATCCTCTTATAGATATTACAAGGTCCTCTTCCAGCACCACTAGTGGAACTAGTCTAACTGGGTCCGGCACTACTCTTCCCAACAACACTATGCCCTTCCATAGCAGACTCAGAGTGCTCCTTTCTCTTCTTCCCGGAGGGTCCAGAACTAGTTGAGTTAGGCATACCAGAAGCAAAAGACCGTTAAGAGAATCTCTTCCCCTTTCCTCTAGGGAACTCCTCCTGGAACAACCGGCGCTCATCCTTGTAGCGAACTGCTAGCTCCACTGCGTCAATCAATATCTGGCACTGGAACCTGAGAACTCTGGACCTGAGTGTTGGAGTCAACCCTCCACAAACTTCTTGACTCGGCTCTTCTCGGTGGCGATAGTCTAGGAGAACTACACCAATCGGTGGAAGGCGGCTTTATACTCTACCACAAAGAGATTCCCCTGCTTCAAGTTCTTGAAGTCTCTGTCGAGCTTGTCTTTCTCATGCTCAGGAAATAACCTCTCATAAAGCACTTCCTGGAACTCCTCCCAGGTGATCATTAAGAGGTCCTGGTTGGGGAACTTGGTGCAACATGTAGACCTCCACCACTAGTTAGCCTTCCCTCTAAGCTGGAACACAACTAACCGAACACACTTCTCTGTCGGGCACTCCATGCCCTCTAGTACCTTTTCCACCTCTTGGAGCCATGCCTCGCATTCCTCTAGTTGGCCGCACCCGTCCAAGGTTGGCGCCCCCAACTGACGGAATTACTTTGTCTCGGGTTACCTTTGGCCTCGTCTCTCTAGCTGCCACCAATGAACTAGACAAATCCTCGCATCATCTTACCTAACTCATGCTGCATGTCTCTCCAGGTACCTTTATCTTGTTTTACACCAAATCCTAATGCTGAGATCCTAGCTTGACCTCGACCTCTCGGCATCTTGCTACCAACATAAAAATACAATAATTAGGTGCAACTCTCTCTCTTGTATAATCCTACGGAGCCACTAACTCAGACACCACCAAGCCGTGTACTTAGTACAACCTAGTGCTTTGACACCACTCTGTAACGTCCCAAACCGAACGCTACGGAATCTAAGCTACTAACCTAGGATTAAATGCAATAATGAAGAAAAGAAATTGTAATCTACCTAGAATCTGTGTTTACGGCTAGTGACTCCTGACTCTGAGCATCGGGTTGGACTGCACTCCAAACTAAGCACCTGAGAACAAAATAAAGCAAAATACGCGTGAGTGACTTTTAAATCACCCAATACGCATCCACCAAAAACCACAACGGAAAACCTCTAACAACTAAATTCTAGGTTTTCAAAACCAAAACAAGCTCTTTAAATCTCTTTATGAAAATTCCTAAGAAAAACATGTCTTTTCTGAAAATCTTCATGCTTTTCTCAAACATCTCTGTTTTCAATTTTAAAATTTCATGATTTATTTCTTTTCTAAAAACAACTTTAGACTAGACTCCAACCTAAGTTTTAAAACTCAAATCTGGTTAAAACACTATTCTATGACTGGATCTAGTCCAAAAACTTAGCTCTTATCTTAATTAGAATTTGGTTAAAACTCAAAAGCCAAAACTCAGCTCGATTCTAGTTTAAAACTGTTTTAATCTCAAATCTGAAAATCTTTTCTTTTTTAGTGTCACCTTGATCAGAGGTGACATGGTCACAAACGGAGGAAGAGGCGCCAACCTCAACCTCCTACGCTACCACAGTGACAGTCCCTGTGTAGGCTTGCCACCGTCTTGGTCAACAACCCTCACTAATCTTTTCTCTTTTATTTCTCATTTGCACAGAGATGCGTTCACCCAACACCCCTCTTTTTCTTGATGTTTGAGCTCACGAGTCATTTTATTCGGTCCATTCAACACCTTTCTCTAAGCACCTAGTCTCTCTAATCCAGCCACAACTCTAGAAATCTTATTATGAAAACATGCATGCTTTCTTTGAAATCTTTATTCTAAATCCCTCTCATTATGGGAATCTTTTTTGTAAAATTCTTCTTTTCTAAAATAACTTTTCTATGATTCTTGCTTAAATCATAAGAAATTTTGATTAAGTAAACACGCCAGAATACATAAATCAGGCATTATTACTTGACTAAAGAAAACTTAACAAAACAAGTCTAAGGTCCTGATTCGACACACCAAATTCTCTCGGACTAAGATGGACTCAACTTTGAATAATGTAGCTTAGCGCCCTGATTCGGCGGACCGAATCTAAACGGTCTATCGAATTCTTCTGGTTCGGCAAATTGAATGATTTCGGTCGACCGAAACTGGTATCTGGGGCCAAACTAACAGAAATTCGGCAAACCAAACTAAATTCGGCATGCCGAAATCTACATCTTCTGAAAACAATCCCAGCCTTAGGGCCGCTCGTTCATCGGAATTGGGACCTTCGATGGACTCCTTTCCTCTGAATCACAAATCCTATATAAAATCATACTAATAGCATGCCAAGTCTACTTCTATTTGGGAAAAGTTTCATCCAGAACCATGACATGTAACTCAATATATAAAATCAAAAGCTGAGAGGACTCGTCCAAAGTTACTGTATCAACCTCTTGTAAAAATCCAGTAAAATTCTAGATAAATCATGGGATATTCTCAAAATCACATACGACCATGATTTCTTACACATCAACTCATTTTCATGCTTCTCAACTAAAATTGCATCATTCAATGAGGATTAAATACTTAAATAAGAAGATAACAGAGATGAGGGTTGCATACTCTTAAAACGATCTTCGACAATCCCTCCTTCTCTAGTGACCTTCCTCTCTCTTCCCAGCGTCCTCCGTGCTCGCGAGTCTTCGGAAATCCTCTTCCACCGACAGAAACACACATCACTTCTCTCTCTCTCTCTCTCTCTTTCTTTCTCTAGTTTCGCCCCAATTCTTTCTCTTCTCTTCTTCCTCCGACGTGTTGTTTCCAGCATCATCTCCCCCTCCTTTAAATACCCGCTGCCTCCTTATCCTTCATCGTCAACGACACTACCGAGGATCCCGATGAATTGGCGAAGGAGGTATGGAAAAAGGCTACGGGTCACTGTAGCGAGCACAGTGAAGGACAGTGGACACTGTGCAAAGTTGACTCAGGCCCCGCACTGGTCTCACTCACACACACATGGCACACTCGAGTCCAAACATCACACAGTAGAGGAAATACCAAAGACAACTACCCGCTAATAGAGAGCTCAACTTAAATTCATATCATTAAGCTAATTATCTAGATTACAATAACTTAATTACATTTATTCTAGATAATCTGGACACAGATATTACAGTTTATATATTCTGGAAGTAAAGGAAATGAGTTTCCTTTGAAATCATTTCAGATTAAGTGCACAAACACTAATATTTTAGATAGTCAATAAGAAATAAGATTCGCATCAAATCATTTCTTGTACTTTCTGATACACAAACCCCCCTTCAAATAAATTTCAACATCTAACGCACATGATAAATAATTGTCCTCAGAAATGTCAAAACAACGAACCCAAGTTTTGCCATGATTTATTAAGTGGCAAGAAAAATATGATTCAATAATCATAAAAGACTAAATTATCATGAAAAATATAGAATTTAATCTCACGTGGATACAATATTTAAGATTTCATTATATAGTATTTCATAATTCCGTGGAGAAATTGGACTAATTATGCTTAAAAATAAATTTAATCATGTTGAATTAATTTTGTAACATGTTAAAAGTAATAAAACATGTTTTATAATAGAATCGATATCATACAAGATAAATATTGTTGCATGTTAATCTAAATTGTCCTTAAATGTAATCTATAATGTAATTTTTATTCATTTAACAGAAAAATTCACAAAAATTATATGGATAAAGTAACATTCCAGAATATTAAATTCCAAAATGTCAGCCTTGATTTCCATAAAGCCTGCATTGTAAAAATGTATTAACATCAAAGCACAAGATTTAGAACTGAAATGTAATTAAAATAAATATTAGAAGTTTATTCTTGTTTAAAGCTACATTGTATTCTAGAAGATAGAAGTTCTGATATGCAAAATTACATAATTTTAAGGATTTGTAACAAAATATGTAAACTCCATGAAGTTTTCATTAATTACAGAAGACTCTAAAGCAACAAATAGAGAACTTCATGATGCATTTTATTAATTCTGAAAAGTTGATAGTATTTTCTTTAAAAACAGACTTTGAATTAATAAACTAACATTGTAGGAACCAAAATGCAATGACAATAATGAGAAAAAATCTAATGAGCTCAGAAATTACCGGTAATTGGCCGATAGATGTCAGAAATTACCAAAATTGATTAAAAAAAATAATTGATAAAGGCCTAAATATGATCGAAAATCGTCAAATATGTCAGAAACGACTAACAAAGGTCAAAAATGATTGAAAAATGGTTAAAGAATGACTAGTGCTTGTTGACAAATGATAAAAAAAACATATGATCAAAGCATAAAAATCTATTTTATCCGATTTCATGCATAAAAAGAAAGTAAAGCATAGTTTTTCTTTGACCGATGTGTAAAAAAAAGTGACCTTTTATGAAAAATTGATTCTAAAATGTCCGAAAATGTAAGATAATAATTACCTATTGGTCTTCTTATTCAAAGAACATGCTGATAAATCCTAAAAGCACATAGAAGTACAAGTTTTTTTCTTTATTTTTAAACAAACATAAAGATACAATAAATATAAGAAAACACATATGACAATTAGAAATATTTGATAGCGCTTCTCACTTTATTTCGTGTAAATTGTCTGGTAATTCCTCTATAAAAACAATAATAACTATACTTCACTCGGTATTTTTACCGCTCTACATTATTCCAACTATAATAAGATAATAAAACAACTGTTTTTTTTTTTTCTCTCTTTTTAGATTTCAGTTAAGCCACCACCTCAAATCCCAAGTGTAATAAGTGTTCCACAATCCAACGGATAACATGATGAGCCAATAGGAGAAGAAGATTTCATCACACAGACCAGCAGTGCAAGCGGAACTCACCCCCACCACCACCACCACCGCAGCTGCCTGAAAGTTGCAATGGCCCTGAAGTTCACACTCCACCTCGCAAATCTCCACCACCCTTCTTCTCCACCACCCCGCTTCCCTTCTTCTACCTTCCTTTCTACTCCTGCTTCCTACCTCCAAGAACCCACCAAACTCAAGTGTAGAAAACACCCTTCATATCATCACCCCATCAGAGCTGTTTCCACCTCTTTCCCCAACAACACCGCCCCTTCCCCTTCCCCTTCCCCTTCCTCTACCTTCCGCACCAAATCCCCCAAGGACGTCAACGTACTCGTCACCGGCTCCACCGGATATATCGGCAAATTCGTCGTCCGGGAGCTCGCCAGAAGAGGGTTCAACGTCATCGCCGTCGCCCGCGAGCGGAGCGGAATCCTTGGCCGCGCCGACAAGGACCAGACCATCCGAGACCTGGCCGGCTCGAACGTCTGCTTCTCCGACGTCACCGACGCCGACTCCTTGGACCGGTCCCTCGAGGAGCTCGGACTCCCGATCGACGTCGTTGTCTGCTGCCTCGCCAGCCGCAGCGGCGGCGTGAAGGACTCGTGGCAGATCGACTACCAGGCCTCGCGCAACAGCCTCATCGCCGGGCGCCGGAAAGGCGCCGCCCATTTCGTCCTCCTCTCGGCAATCTGCGTCCAGAAGCCCCTCCTCGAGTTCCAGCGCGCGAAGCTGAAGTTCGAGGAGGAGTTGGAGCGAGAAGCGGCGGAGTCCCCGGGGTTCAGCTACAGCATCGTGAGGCCGACGGCCTTCTTCAAGAGCTTGGGCGGGCAAGTGGAGAGTGTGAAGGATGGGAAGCCATACGTGATGTTCGGAGACGGGAAGCTCTGCGCTTGTAAGCCGATAAGCGAGGAGGACCTCGCGGCGTTCATCGCCGACTGCGTCATGGACGCCGACAAGGCCTGTAAGATCCTTCCGATCGGTGGGCCGGGGAAGGCGCTGACGCCGGCGGAACAAGGGGAGATTCTGTTCAGATTGGCGGGGAATGAGCCCAAGTTCCTGAAGGTGCCAATTGGGGTGATGGACTTCGCAATTGGAGTGCTCGAGTTTCTCGTTAAGTTCTTCCCGCCGCTGGAGGATGCGGCAGAGTTCGGGAGGATCGGGAGGTACTATGCGGCGGAGAGCATGCTGGTTTTGGACCCCGAGACCGGGGAGTACAGCGCCGAGAAGACGCCCAGCTATGGGAAGGACACATTGGAGGATTTCTTTCGGAGGGTGCTCAGGCAAGGGATGGCAGGACAAGAATTGGGTGAGCAAACGATTTTTTGAGCAAATGCTGCAATTAAGATGAGTTTGTGGAAAATACACAACATGATTGAGGTACTGCAACAGACTAAGTCTTTTTTTCTTTCTTTCTTTTTTTCTCTCTGATGATTCATGTGGTGGATTACATCTGGGAATTCTTGGCATATAAGAATATAAGCTAATTTAAGTTTATAAGAGGTTAGCATTAATAACTAGTCTTGCAAAGTCAGAAGAAAAAGAAAATTTGACATATATAACTTGTTACGGAGATTAAAAGAAACCAATTCTATGCATCTTGTAACCTGTCAATCTGGGGCATTCCCTTATGATATCTACTTCAAATAGGTCTTCCACCAATTATAGACTATTGGTAAATACCATTTGAACCTCTTCGACTTAAAAATTGTTTAACAACAGAGTTTGTCGCAAGTCATAATAGCTACTTACACATTTCAGTAGCAAGGAATTAGATTGTTGGCCTACGTTTGAATCGTCTGATCTTGGTATCAATAGACACATTGTTTTTCCTTCACTGAATTTTTTTATTATTAAAGCCAAGCACCATATGAATACTTGTATTGATGTTTAGAATGCATAGAAATGACTTACATATGATTTCATGGTTATAGAAAAATACAGCATACATTATTTCTGAAGGTAAGTATAGGAAGGGAAAAAAAAAGCACCCACTTAAATGGAACCACTGTTGTACCTTCTTAAGCTTCTCTGGGATTTTGCAGTTTATGGTGTTGCTCGGCTCCAATGCTCAAGCCCTTGTAACCAAAGACCTTAGATGACTCCATGAAATTTTATAGCACTAAGAATCTGACCTATTGCTTTTTAGGTAACCCACTTGCCTTTGTGCCCTGTCTATCTTGCCTACAATATGGCTCTCGGTAGATGGCTCATTGGAATAGATAAACGTCCCCTAGAAAAATCATGATGTTTCTTTTTTGGGTTTTTTGTCTCAATGTTCTCGTTAAAAGTCATATTATCGTTAATGCACTCCTTACAATGAAAATTACCATTAACCATTTAATAATCTAGAAGCTTACCTATATACACCTATCATCACTTGTCGTCTAACTCCGTCAAGTTCCCCTACCCAAACCATGGTTAACTAAACCAATGGCCAAAAAAAAGACTTACTTGTCGTTATCACCCAAAACCCTAATAAACAACCACTCCTCTCCCTTTTCCTCCTTCTGCTACTTGTTCTTCTTGTTCTAATGGAAACAACTAGCACCAGTAACAAGTACATCCTCTATCCCTAACTACGATGTAGCTCCACAGGTGGTCTCATCCTCCAGTAGATCCCTCGCGTGGTCCGAATAAGCTCCCTTCCCATACACCCTAGGACACACCGACATGGCCTCCAATAGCTCCACCTTGTCTCCTAGGAGGAACCCTTACCCAAAGGGATTCATCATCGTGTCAGCCAAGAGATTGGCTAGGTTGACCACCATGTCATCGACATTCGTGTCACTATTGGGTGCTGTGACCATGCCGAACCCGGAGGGAGGCGGGAAAGGGATCACAGTCATGCTAATGGATGACGAAGGCGTAAGGACAAGAAGAAAGAGAAAAGGAGTCTCCACCTGGTCTTTTAATGGAAGGACGAAGAAAACCACAAACGATTGAATGCATGCATGAGATGCATATAGGAAGGCTGGATGTCTGCTAACCAGAGAATGGGTAAGGATTCCTGTTACGCACGAGGAAGGTATTAGGCACCCTCGTACGCCCGAGAAACTCGATCTTTCTAGTCCAAATGCTTGCTAAGGGCTTG
>JAMKQA010122771.1:0-10135 GCA_024699735.1 Posidonia australis | reverse complement strand
CCTCTCAAGATGTTCCTTCTTGAAATATCAGAAATAAAGAGATCCTTGTTGCTTTGGAAGGACCAAGGAGGCTTTAGGACGCAAGGGAGTGCTCCAGAGAACGAAAATAAGCTACTGGAAAGAAGGAGAAACTCATGCAGGAAGCTGGCTCAGAACAGAAGGATGGCTGGATTCAGGATTTCCACCCTCTCTCTATGGTTGCCTATGGGTGTCCTTATATAGGATTTTCTCATGGGTAACTCATGGGAATGGGGAGATCCTCACAGACGAAAAGCCTGGAAGATTCCATGGCATATTCGTTGCTAGAGGTAACAACCATGGGAGGTGGAAAGCCAGTAGCCCGCAGCCTGTAAAGTGGTGTGCGCCTGGGATGTGCGTCGTGTATGTGTGCCTGTGATGTGCACCTGCTAGGTGTGCTAGATAAATGTGCTAGCTAGGTGTGCTAGGGAAGTGTGCTAGCTAGGTGCTAGGTAAGTGTGCTAGCTAGGTGTGCTAGGTAAGTGTACTAGCTAGGTGCTCTCCCATACTGGTCTGGTTTTCTAATTGGGCTGCGGGCTTGCTACGGGTTTGGGTTGGTTCAAGGGTCAGCCCCATCCAACGCAACATCTGGAATCTTTATCAATGAGTCACCTCAAAGTCGGGGTGTCTACATCATGAACATATTTTTCATACAAATTCTCACTCCTTTTTGTGAATTTTGCATCTTGGCCCTTATACTTGTCGTCTATTGTGTTTACATCATTTTGTTGTTTGTCTTCTCCATGTCTTCTTGCAAATAACATCTCTGGGACATTTGACACACATTTTTGACGTAACTTAGACCATGCATCACTTCCATGCTAGCATTTATCACATCTGGCCAGGAAAATGACCAAATTTCCCCTATGCCTCCAATTCATGAGCATGCATCTCAATTTTTGCACTCATTCTTGCATAGTCCTTGTCTAAGCCCTTCTTTAGCATCTTTGCACATTTAGGCAATTATTCATGCATTTCATATCATTTCTCTTCACATTTGTATCCCTATTTAGCGAGCCGGCATCCCATGCCTTTTCTTTCGTGGATTTCTTTCTCCATTTTGCTTTCAGAGTTTCTTATCCGATGTCCGACTTGATTTACTTTAATCCTACATTTCAAATTTTTGATTTGATTTGGATTTCATCGCCCGAGGGCGTACATTAATTGACTGGAAGGCCCACATTGGCCTATTTGCAGATTATTTCCCCCCTTTGCTTTTCACAACTTTTTCAATGATTCCAAGGACTTGGGTTGCCTCCACATTTTATCCTTTTGACATCAATATGGTTTTCAGAGGCGTTTTTTACAAAAACCTCGTCATTTCATGTGATTTTCTTTGTCGTGTCATATTTTGCGATTTCGTTAATTCATGTGGATTTTTTCGTAGTTTTCGCACATCATCTTGCACATTCATTCAATTTTGTCATGGCATACATATTAGCATGATTAGAGCATGATCTAGGCTTAGCAAACATTCATTCAGCCGTAGCAAGCGATTTAGGCTAGAAAGACTGAGTTTCTCGGGCATACGAGGGTGCCTAACACCTTTCTCGTGCGTAATAGAAATCCTTACCCATCCTCTGGTTAGCAGACATACGGCCTTCGCATCTGCATCTCATGCAGTCAATCTTTTGTGGTTTCCTCGTCTTTCCCTTAAACGGCTAGGTGGCGACTCCTTTTCTTCTTTGTTTTATCCTATCTTGCACCTTCGCCTTCTTAGCATGGTTGTGATCTTCTCCCTCTGGCGCTACTCCGCGTCGAACCCCCGGGTTGGCATTGTCACAAAACTGGCGACTCCGGTGGGGACACCAGATTTCGACTTTTAGGTTAGTCTTTTTGCTTGCTTTGGCTGCACATGTTTGTTTGTTTTCTTTCTTGGTGATTGTTTGTTTAGTTAGCGAGCCTTTTGCACTTTCTTTCACATATTTGCTCTGTCACTGCACACATATGCTATATATCTTGACTTTTGATGTTTTTGATGTTTTTCTTTTCACAATCATGATGTTACGACACTTGCACATGCCATGATCATGCCTTTTGCTTGTTGTTTGCGTGCATGCTTGCCATACTTGTACGTTTTCTTCCCTTTTCGCACTTGACATGCCTAGGAGTGTAGAGACATGTTTGCTTCCCCCTTCTAGTTAAAATAAAACACACAAACTCAGAGAACAATTAATAAGGCAAAACTAGAGAAGAAATCAAACTCTCCCCTTGGTTAATAAAATGCAAGTAAAAAGCACTAAAGCATATTGCATGATTGATCATATAGGACATGCATCCTTCTCCCCTGAGTCCACCTACAGTTCGTAAAGGACAATTCTAGTAACCCGATCTATGGCTTTGGCGTAGGACGTGTTGCTAGTTTGTTCCCCTTTGTTCGGGGTTGTGTCGGTGTTAGTAGAGGGTACAACTCCATACTACTGCAGGAGATGAGACCATTAACGCACCACTCGTCCACTGCCTGTCCTTTGTCCAGGATTTAGAGCGAGGACCTTTACTTTCTAGCATGAGTCGGAGACCTACTTACCCATGTGTGATCCCGGAGTAGACAACCTTCTAGGAAACACTTAGTTTGTGAAAGAGAGCATGTTAGTTGCATCCATGTACATGAATGCCATTCACGCCACCATAACAAACTGCATTTTGTTGCTGGTTCTAACACCAATAGTTTGCTCTTTTTCAGATAGTAGAGCGTGAGTTCCTTAGCCAGTGCTTGAGTGTTCCTCCGTTGGCTCCCCTGTTTGCGATGCCTGTTGCTGATTGTCTTTTCCTGAGTTATCCGTCACTTTGACGATAGCTTGTCCTAGGATTCATCCCCTTATTTGCCATTGTAGCCCGGTTCTCACCTGTTCTCGGTCAGCTATGGCCCAGCACACTGGTGAGTCTCTTTCCGCCACTACTACCTAGGAGGGCGCTTCTTTTTTGGTCCCTCCTACCCTTGCTATGTTTTCAGCTATCTCTTCTGTCCCCTTCGTGCATCACGGAGGTTATGTCCCCTACCCTTTAGGACACCCACTGACCTTGGCCAGTTTGGAGCCAGGCACTGAGTCCATCTCAGTGACCCCAGCTCGAGTTCCAAATGTCTCACTCACGGCCTCACATTCTCACAGTTCTTTCTCTTTCAGCACTCAACCCACTGTGGCAACATCCCTTGCGGTTTCCCTGCCTCTAGGGCAACCCATAGTTGTCCCACCTTCAACTTTGGGATCTCTGACTGTGCCATCCCCTACTGTCCCTGAGGGATCCCCTGCCGCACATGCGGAATATCAGTTGGCCCTCGCCCAAAATATCCAAGGCATGGCCTTTGCCATTCAGTCCACCATAGACCCGAACATTCCAGAGGCTCCCCGGCAGCCTGCTCCGGTGTTCCAGGCATCGGCACCACCACCTCAGCCCTCACCCAAGCTCCTCATTGCTCCCACACTAGATGTAACACCACAGGCTCGGACACCTCACATCACCGCACAACATTCTACTCCGGCATCTGGTGGTCAGCCCCATGGGTTGGCCGGAGTACAGCATCCTCAGAGCTTGCAGCCTGGTGCCGTACCGCTGCAACAACAGTTACTCCCATACTCCGCACCTATTGCCACACAACTCTCTACTTATCCTCCTCTCGCACACCATCAGGTTCAAGCACATTCACTTTCACAATCACATCCTGCATTCTTGCACGGATATGTTGGCCATCATGCCGAGGCACCGGGTGGCATGATGGTGGACCGAGAGGAGCACTTACGTGTGACCCACACAACATATGTGACCCTTCCCCCTACTACATCACCCACGTCGGCAGCAGCTCCAGATACCCTCCACGCCAAGGTGGGTGACCTGGAGAGAGCACTTCGACAAGTGCGGGGAGGCGATCGCTAACCCTATGGATTCTGGGACCTCTGTTATTTCCCAGAGGCGACACTCCCTCCGTAGTTCCAAATCCCGGATTTCAAGAAGTATAACGGTAAGGGTTGCCCCATTGCACATTTTCGGACATATTGCGGAGATCTCGCTCAGCTTCAGGCTGACGAGAGGCTGCTAATCCGCCTCTTCCAAAAGAGTCTCACCGGCCCGGCCCTCAAGTGGTTCACGTCACTTGACATGGGCTCGATTAAGACTTGGAATGACCTCTCGCAGGCGTTCATGGACCAGTATGCCTTTAATCTCGACTTGATCCGAAAGAGGGAGGACCTTGTTGCCACAAGACAGAAGCCCCACGAGCCATTTGGGGAGTATGTCAGCCGCTGGCGCGCCCTTGCATCGCAAGTAAAAGATAGGCCCTCAGACGAGGAGTCTATTGAAATTATTATTCCAGTTGCGCAGCCGGATGTTGGGGCTCTGTTGAGCTTTGAACCTGTCACCACCTTTCTATCTCTGATTCAGGCTGGCGCACGCGTAGAGAGCTCCCTCTGAAGTGGTAGCTTTCCTACGCTCTCCGCTTTTGCCAAATAAGCTGCATCCTTGGATCACCAGGCGAGCAACAACACTCGCAACGGTGCTGGCACCAGTTACCCTAAAGGGCAAGATCCTCCCATGCCTATCGTCGCATACGTAGGGTCACCTGCCACGCCCGTCAATGTGGTGAACCAACCTGGCCCGAGTCAATTAGTCTATGCACCTACGTCTAGAGCACCGCACACACAATAGATCACCACCACCGCCCAACAGGTGTATCCAGCGACATCGGTCCGGCAATGACCCCGCCCTAGGCAGAGAAGGCCTCCGCGTCCTACACGACAATAGACACCACTTGTTGAGTCGCTGAGTGCCATCCTCCCTAAGGTGGTGTCACTCTTGAAGCTCCTAGAGATCCTCCCCTCACTGAATCCTCTTCCGGGGTGGTACAACACGAGTCTCTACTGCAATTTCCACCGCTACGCGGGTCACTCGACGAACAATTGCATGGCTCTTCGGAACTCCATTCAGGACTTGATTAACTGCAAGGTCATCGTCATCGACACCCAGGAGGCACACACTACACCTTCACCATCACCTGCACAGGCACAAGCACCACCGGCCTATACCAATATTGTCAACCAGCCCATGCCTGCGCATGACAACTCAGCAGGCGCTGGGTCTTCAGGAGTCCATTTCCTCTCCACTTCTGGGTCTACGACATCCGTAGTAGACCCCTCTGACCTGATACACACTATTGATGAGCCCTTCCCTACTCATCTCTATCGCTTGAGTCGCGTCAGTTCCGAGTCAGCCATCCACATGATACGGTTGACCGCTAGGGTGGAGCATACCGCCGCACCACCAACCGCACACTTTGTGTCACCCATTCGCTTACTAGCCCGACCGATGCCTAGTCATCCTGTCTAGTCTCCTCTCCAGTCTCCTATCCAGTAGCCTGTCCAGCCTTCGGTCCCACCTCTTGTGCAGCATCCTATCCAACACCCTCCCCAGTCTGACCAACTTTATGTCAATTCGTTGTCGACACCGCTAGAGCTGGCGGCACGTACCCCTCTTGTCGTCCACCTGACGAGGGGCACTCACCGTGTACCTTATGATTATGCCACAGAAATGTGCGTAGAAGTCACCAGGTCAGGGAGGATGTATAGGCCACCAGCCCTGGCAGCCCAGCTTTCCCATCTAACGTCTTCCCATCCTCAGCCAGCCACTCAATCTTCTAGGACTGTCCCTTGCTCAGTCCCTACCTCCTCGACCCAGCAGGAGTAGCCCTCTGCCGACATCACATCTCGGCTGAAGAAGGTTAAGGCTGATATCTTCACTTGGGATCTCATCCATACTTCTGCAGAACATCGAGAGGCCTTCCTTAGGGTATTTCAGGCTGCTCACGTCTCCCCCACCATAGAACTGTCCGCTCTTGAGAATATGGTGGGCATGATTGCAGAGCCACATGTTATTTCCTTTTCTAGTGAGGAATTTCCTTAGACAGAAGTCAATCATAACAAGCCCCTATTCATTACGGCGCAATATCAGAGCTTCCGAATTCCCCTCACTTTGGTTGATAATGGCGCACGCCTTAACGTTTGCCCTTTACGCACAGCAAATAAGATGGGATTCAAAGCCGAGGATATCATACCAGCTATGAAGGGAATGACGGCTTTTGATAACACGCATCACGACGCGTTGGAGATGCTGGTTATTCCTCTCACCATAGGGCCCGTAGTTTTCGACGTTGAATTTTACATTGCGGATCTGAAGCCCTCTTTCAATCTTCTGCTTTGGCACCCTTGGTTGCACAAGCATCAGGATCCCCTCGACCCTCCACCGCATGGTTAAGTTCCGCTGGGGCAACAACATAATTGTTGTCATGGCGGAAGATCTTGACAAAGAAAAGGTCGAGTCGGTCTCCGCTATCTCCCTCTAGACCGTCCACTTCAATCCTAAACCGTCCGGCGTCATGTTCTGGGTCAATCGTTTCGAGCCTGTTAATTACATCCCAGCTCTCAAGCATGTCAGTTACCTGACCGTTCGTGGCAATCCCCTTCGGATGATCGAAAACATTTGTTGCAAATGGGGATACAAGAAGGGGACACCACTCGGGTGACACGGCCAAGAGGCGATGCCAGGCGGATGAGAGGCGAGAGTTCTCGGGTCCATCCAGGCGGACGAGAGGCGGGAGTTCGAGGGTCTGAGATACGAATGGCAGCCGCACAAAGACGGACATTCGCGCACCATGAGGTACAAGAAGATTTCTATCCCGTCAGACCTCACCAATTTTGTTAGTGCAGGGATACTTGATCCCAATCAGAGCCAGGCTACTACAGAGAGGAGCCGACGCCAGACAGTGCAACCACAGTTTCGGCCCATGGTAGACACTTTAACGGCATCGGCCACAGCCACAACAACAAGCCCCATAGTGGTAGTCCTGCAAGCAGTGGCATCGGTAGATCCATTAGTGCAGTTGGTCAGTTCGGGGCATTGTTTACAACAGTCACAGATCCAATCGGCAGAGGTCCGCAGTCTAGAGGAGGCAGTGGCAGAACAGAGTGCTGTTCGAGATTCTGATTGCATCCTGGCAGAGGATGAGACAGTTGGCCGAACAGTGCAAGTAAGTGATCAAGCCAGTGACCTAGAACTTTTATTCCAAGAGCAGTTGTCAGTGTTGGCTGAGGACACAGCAGAATATCAGAGGCTGAGGAAAGGAAAGTCGAAAGCCTCAGAATCAGAGCTAGTAGCTCCCCACCATCAGTCGGACCACTCACCCATCATGGTCCTTTCTGATTCACAGCCAGAACCCACTAGACCATTAGAGTTTATCTCTTTGGAGTCGGGAGGCGGGATCCAGATAGTATTTGCAGAAGATGCCTCACCTTAAGGTGAGGGTCAAAAAAAAAGACCTTAAGTTAAGCTCAGGGGGAAAGCCAAGCGGCATCACTCCTATCAATTAGCAGTAGGACAACCACCAGTCAGTAACACCATTTGTACATACTACAGAAAATCCAAAAAAATAAAAAAAATCCAGAAAACCCAAAAAAATTAGAAAACTCAAAAAATCCAAAAATAGTATCAAGAGCCGAGGAAACAGAGCAACCCGGCCAATCACTAGAGCTCACTGTTAAAGATCCAAAAGTCACACAGTGCAGATGTAAGAACACCAAAGTCAGTGTGACCATCCTGAAGAATCATCAAGGGTAGAAATCAAAACACATCCTCTCCTTTGACATCACGGATCCAACCTTCAAAGAGGAAATCATATCAGAGCTCATCGCTTATGAGGAGGAGGATGATGACATGAAGACGATGAGACACCCGAATTCCAGCCTCACGACAATGATCCAGAGGGGGCAAATTTACATCAGGCGATCCGATTTTTGTGGGCCATACATCTCCCTAACGGTCGTGGCAAATTCAACCTAACTGGCATGGTCCCTACATTATCAAACAAGTCTATTCGGGAGGCGCAACAATCCTTAAAGATATGGATAACGTCGAGCTACCTGAGCTAGTTAACACATGTTATTTGAAGAAGTACTACCAATGAGCGGAAGGCGTGTATCTTCGCCTTGCAAAGTATCCTTTCGTGCATCATGCATCATCTATTACTGCATCATGCATGCATATTTCTAAATAAATGGTGATCTAAGTGCATTTAATCCATAGCATTTGCCTTTTTATTTTCATGCGCATCAGTAACTTAAGCACGCCAATAACTGCATCCATCTATGCATAAAGCATCAGCATCACATCCCGATGATGAGAATTGGAATAACTAGCCTGCTTGAGAAGGGTCTATACCTCTTCAGTTGTCACTACCTAGACATCCTAGCGAGCGAGGGAGTCACCACCCAAACACGATTTAGCGAAATCTCCAAACTCCCATAGGAACTTACATCTCCAGAGGGAGATAAAATGTTTGGAGCGAGCATGAGTGTGAGCCAAAATAGAAAAATAAACATATCCATAAGGGCATAAAAGAAATAAGAAGACAGAAGTCAAAGACAGAAGCTAGCCCTAACAGAGAGAGGCAGGTAGGCCAACTCTACCCCTACCACTTATCCTTGGGAGGAGTCGAAGCAAGCATCCCGAAAATCCAAGCAACCGAAGGGACTAGCCACCCCTTTTGCATACAATTCCAGCAGCCCCCTCCAGATCCGGATGCCTATTACCCCCAAGTAAGGGTTAGAGCGAGCCTACGAGCCTAAGAGAGAGAAAAGAAATAAGTCAAAAGCCAAAAAAGTAGGTCTAAGTCCCCAAGAGTTTGGCACGGAGCCTAACCTACTAAATAATCCATCCCAGAGAGCCACCAACAGCCTAGAAGTCGGTGTAGTGTCTTGTGAACCGAGGTCTTCTTCTCTTCTCATAGCAGGCATGATTAGCATTCCAAATTCATTCTGAGGGATGACACAACACAACAGCATCATTCTTGCATGCATTATTACATGTCCACTTTGCAAGGTCTCGCTGGGTCCCAAACCAGGGGCATGTCAGCTGCTCCTTGTCCAAGGACTTGGCTGATAATACCGTACACCAGGGGCATGTCAGCTGCCTTTGCGATGATAACCTTCCTCGTCAACCAGGGGCATGTCAGTTGTCCTATTGGTTGACCCTTCTTGGAACAGTATCTTTGTCTAGAACATGTTGTTTCCTCGATAGCTCGAGCATAGAAACGAGGACAACAATAGCGATGAGCCTCTGAGATCAAAGCAAAGTCAAGATATTCGTACTTCTCTAATCAGCAAGGGAGAGTACAGTCGACAGTCCAGTGCCAAAGTCAAACTACCAAGAAGTCAGCTTGTTACACAACCGTGAACCTAGAGAGACGTCATAAACCGTCCAACAAGTCCATCTTCTTCGAGGAGGAAACAATGCCCTCGTGGAACCCTTCCAGCAAAGCTCCTTGTATCAGTGTAGAATCCGAGCAACAGTTTATCCAGATCAGCCATCATCAAGAGAACAGACAGAGCAGTTACATAGCGAAGCAAGCGAGTTGCAGACAAGAACAGGTCTCCTGGCTAGCAAATAAGTTGTACATAGCCTTTGTCCCTCTTTTCACGACTCCTTTAAGTCCAGAGGAGTTCCGAGTCGTTGGAGTGGTTCCAAGTTTTATACTGTTTCCGAAAGCATGAGGCTCCAAGAGATCCAAGGATGACCCAGACTATTGACACTTGTTTTAAGCTACTTGTTCACTACAGATTGGAAAATAAGTGTAATCACATCATCGTTTGACTTAGGAGCGTACATGGGTCGGGTTGGGTTGGGTTAGGAGTGAACCCACAACCCAACCCATATTATTCGGGTTGGATAATTTTGAACCAATACCCAACCCATACACAATTCAAACCCAACCCAACCCAACCCACAAACTTCGGGTTGGGTCTCAGGTTTTATAGTACTTGAATTTTATACAAAAAAAGATATAAACTCATCTATTATTAATTACAAAAGGAATGATAATAAACTTTTCCATTATTTAAAGTCAAAAAAATTGACATGCGATACATTAGTGTTGGTTAACCATCTAATAATAATTTTCTCCAAGAGTACAAGAAAATGGTGCTAACTTAACTAAAGGACCAGAAGACTGCAAAAATTAGAGGATAATTCATGATTTATTGATCCAAAAATAACTAATAAAAGTATAGTTGCTTAACAAACAGAAGTAGCTCTACTCATATTGTCTATGAAATATATAAAAGTGCCAAGCATGAGA
>JAMKQA010122769.1:0-10480 GCA_024699735.1 Posidonia australis | reverse complement strand
AACCATTTTCCATTCATAAAGCTCTTTGCAAATCACATGTAATATGCATCAAATCATTACCTGTGGTCTTTAAACCCACACATTCTTTCATGGTCTTTGTACCATGCAATCACCCCTCACACAGGTCCATATTCATACACATAAACCATGTTTCAATATCTCATGGAAAACATCATTAAAAAACAATATACTTGCATGCATCATCTTACAAGTCATTTCCATGCATTCCATACATTTATCATGTATTTATCCATATTTAATCATCATTTCCTAAGTATTTCTCAAAAAAACTCAGGACTCTGATTCGGCATGCCGAATCCTGTTTCGGTATGCCGAAATCCCCTGATTCGGTATACCAAAGGAGGGCTTCGATATACTGAAATCCCGTGATTCAGTATACCAAAGGGTTTCGGTATACCAAATCCCTGTCAAATTTATCAGTCCCTGCTAAATCGGTCGAACGAATTTCTCCAGTCGTCCAAAACCACGATGTAGGGTACCGCTTGGGAGCATTTCGGTATGCCGAAACCAATTCGGCATACTGTTTTCTGCTGTTGCAGAAAACTCCCCAGGCCACCGTCACCATTTTCTCCCCAAAGTGGGAGTAAGGATCGGACCCCCCATACATGCTACAAAAATTATGAGTAAAACATGGAGTGTAGACCTTCAAGCCTACTCCAAAACCCCTCATTCAAAACATGAATCCATTAAGCATGCTGTTCTATGGAAAATCACAAAGGCACAAGACTCATTCAACACAACTGTAGCATGCTTCACATCAACTAGCAAAATCTCATAAAATTAGCCATGAATCGGCATCATATGACCACAAACACATGATTCAACACTTTCCCAATATTTCCATATTTTTCATGATGTTTGTAGCATTAATCTAACCATGCTCCAACCGATGGAGGAAAAACAGAGGGGAAAACGGAAGGAAAACGCATACCTGGCTTCGACGAGCCTCGCATACCCTCCAACTCCGGCAGTGCACGGCACCTGCCTTCCCCACACTCGCGCGATCTCCTCCAGCGCCCGACTCCTCCTCCTCAGCCTCCACACTCCCTCTAGCCCTCTCTCTGGTCTTTCTGCTCCTCCCCTATGCCGCACACCTCCCTTTAAAGCCTCCGTCGCCTGCCATCCCCACGGATTCCGCCGACCTGCTACCAGCCACCCTACCGTCGAAGGGACGGAACGAGCAGCCCTCCCTGCCAGGCCTTGCGAGTAGGGGAGATCGGTCACGGGCGTGGAGAAGACAGGGAAAAGATGGCACGGCACAGCTGGCTCTTTGACCGAGTCCAAGCCCAAGTAGGTCCACCACAAACACGGGTCCCAATGCAGAACAGACCCACTAGCCAAAGAAATCACACCACAAGGGAGAAAGCAAGGGCACAAAACACAGGGAGAGACCACAGCCAACAAACACAATCTAGATTTACCATTAATAAACCACACACCAAAATTACAAGAAATTCCATGGTTTATATTAAATGGAAAAGCTAGGCACAGATGTTACATCTACTTATTCTTAACTTCCACAATAGCAGCACAAATAGGAAACTATTGGTTGTTGGCATCCATGGTAATGACACTCAAAAGAATACTTTTGCATGAGCCATATAAATGGCAACCATCAAGACCTAAAAAGGGCCTACAATGTGACAATTGTTTCCTCATAGCATCCAAATAGACAAACATTCTTTGGAATAAAAGTGGATTATTAGGCAATGGCCTCACCACCTTCAACTTTACAACAAAGCCAGTATTCTTACACCATAAAATATTGCAATAGTCTCACAATCTACTGTATTGTTCTTTGTAGCTTTCAAATAGTAGGTCCATTGTTTTCTATTTCACCCTATAGATTTTTGACTTGCCCACATCCAAACAAAGTTCTCTACATACAGTAGTCTTTAGTGCTTTTGCTTTCCAATCGGGGTCATCCCTTATCCTTTCCAAATAACATTTGGCTAACTAAGAGGAGGTAGCCAGTTTATTGTCCACACTTCCAGTGCGCTTTTGTGTTGGTAGTATTGTCTTTATCTGGAATTTATGCTCACTCGACATCCAAGATGCAGGGACTCTATACTCACAATTCAATTCCTTATATTTAACATTAACCCGCTCAGATGTGTTCTTCAAAAAGGTAAGATTACACCCTTGCAGGATGTTTACATGTCTTACAGCATCTCTAAAGGCTTGAGTAGATGCAAATGTTATCCCAACTTCTAATTTAGGATTTTCAATATCATAAACGGGAAAGTCGTCAATATAATCTTCCTCCACTTGCTTGCCCTTCTAGCTTTCTTTTTCCTCCACTTCCTCAAAGAAAACCTCATCGTTGTTAAACTCACGTTCTAGTGAAGTAACCTTTTCAAGCTTCACATGATCTCATGAAGTAACCTCTTCAGCCACTATTGTGTAGATAGGGATGACTAGATCTTCCTTGCATTTCTCAAACATGGTAAATATCTCTTGATCACCTTCACCTAACAAAACAAGGCTATCTTCTAGACTCTTGATAGGTAGCTTATAATATATGGTACTCCTTAGATCTATCTCCATATCTATTAGCAACCTTTGCATTTCAAAATATGATATATGATCAGGGTCTACATGTGCACACTCAAAAGTTAGTTCGATATTCATACAACATAGAATCCATCTGGACACTATTCAAACCAAAAACAAAAATATAGGCAATGAGGGAGAGAGTCACTGTTGGGCTGGAAGCTCGTTGCTAGACACAATCATTGTGGAGGCTTGTCGTTGGACACGAATGTTGTGGAGGCTTGCTGCTAGATACGATCGCTGTTGAGAGATCATTGGATGCTTGTTGTTGGACACGATCACTAGAGGTGAAGTTGCTAAGAGATCGCTATTGGTTGCCGCAAGACACTCCCTCCTCACCATGAACGCAAACAGGAAAATGAGGAAGAAAGATAAGGTTTATTTAGAAAGGGTATAACAAGAAAAATGTAAAAGTGTTAGTATTTAAATTTGCTAGTGAGACAAAATAAAAGTTGAGAGCACTAAACCGAATTCTTTTAAAGTTGAGGTAGTAAAGTGAGAATCGGGTATAGTTTAGGATACCAACATAACAATTAACTCTTTAATTTATTATTATATGTTTATTAAGTGTTTAACTTTATCTTTTCTTGTTTTTTTTATAGAACAAGATACAAATGAGCAATATCATAATACCATATTAAATGAAATTAATGATGCACGTGGAGTTGAGTAACTCTTCTATTTGTAATTAAAAACTTACGTGTTTCAAAAAAAAAAGCTTTGAATGAATTATGTCATATTCATGTGTTAAAATAATTTATTTACCAATAGTAGAATGAAAAGTATGACATAAAGATGTAAAAAAAGTGTGTACTTTTAAGTAGATCTGTCTGATCCAAGATTTGAACTCAATTATCTTTATGGGTTTGGATTTGGATCTAGATTTTAGATTACAAATCTAGACTTAGACCCAGACTTGTGGAAAAAGATGGATATGGGTATGGGTATGGGTTGACCCAACCCAGACCCAACTCGTTGTCAAGCCTATAGGATTGTAAGTGGGTTAGGTATCACCCGCTAACCCAATCGGATCTGACCCGTTAGGAACAAGTTAGGATAGAGATTTTGCATATCCGTTAGCCTATTAACCCGTTACTCGTTAGCCTATCAATTTAATGAGTGAAGATTTAGGTAGCATACTATAGGTAATCCATTAACTCGTTAACTTAGAGGTAAATAATTAAATTTACAGAAACCTTAACTCTTTAATATAAATATATAATAATATCATTCTTCCTCAATCGTAAGTTCACCCTCCACCTTTGACCTCTCTCGCCCCTTTGCCTCCACACGACCACCCTCCACGTCTCTCCCCTCTACTTCTTCAGACTCTAGCTTCTCTCCCTCTTGCCCCTCGGCTCCCTCCGTAGCAGTCAGTCATAGCCCTAGCTACTCTCAATGCAGACCACCCTCTACCTCTCTTGCCCTTCCACACGGAGTCACAGACCAGTAGACCACCCTCCACCTCTCTCGTCCCTCTCTCTCTTTGAACTCTGGCTTCTCCGCCTCTCGTCCCTCCGTAGTTAACCACACAAACCATAGCTACTCTTGATGCATACCACCCTCCACCTCTCTCGCCCCTCAGCCTCTCCGATTTCTCTACCTCTCAAGCTTCTCCGCCTCTTGCCCCTTCGCCCCTTTGGCTTTTTCGACTTCTCACTAGTATTACATTTCCTTTGATGGAGTTTGACTATTATTATAAAGATGGGATTGAATTGGTTCTTGTGTTTATTTGATGGAGAAGAGACAATTTCTTTTGCTCTTATGGGATTGAATTGGTTCTTGTGTTTATTTCATGGAGAAGAGACAATTTCTTTTGCTCTTACTTTCTCTAATATTTTCTAATATTTTGGATTTTTAGTTCAATCCTTTTACAATTGTAATTATTTAGTATTATTTTTGATTGTTATATTATCAAATCTTATAATATTATTAGAAATCAATAAAATAATTATTTTGAATTCAATTTAGCCTAGGAAAAGCTTATGAAATGATATTAGTCTAAATTTAACAACAATAAAAATCTCATCTGTTTCACTCAGTAACCTTACCTATTACTTGTTATCCTAATAGGTAACAATTAGATAACAACCAGAAATTTTTAAGGTAGGTATTCATTCAACCCATCACTCGTTAGGAAAGGACAGGTTAGAGTTAAGACAGACTAAACCTAACCTGTTTACACCCCTACAAGTCTATCTATCATCTTCTTGATGGTATCTCTTGTAAATATCAAAAAAATTCTTTGTACATTTATTGATGTAATAAAGATAATATTGAAAATTTCTCTTATTTGTGATATTTTGGAAAGAATTGTCTACTACAACTCATGAAATATGACATTTTCACTTAATTTGCGGATGGACTTTTTTTCCATAAATTGATGTATTCCCATGCATTTTGGTAATATTTTTTGATCAAAATTATCAAACGCCACCTTAGACTTCTCATAAACCTCAGAGTCAAGATTCTATAATTACAGCAAACAAACAGTTTACATAGATTTTCTCCCAATGGAATGCTCTATACAAGTCTAGAAGACAACTAAAACTAATCTTTGAACCTCATACATCATCATAATAAAAGAAAATATCACTCAGCGTCTGACTCGATATGCTGAAAAAAAAACACACTGAGAATTCCAAGTACAGAATGATAATTATTTATGAAGGTCCAAACCGAGGTTTGAGTTCTGCCTCCCAAACAAGTTTGGATACGAGAAGTATGGGTCATCCTCCAAGGAAGTGAATCTTGAAGGTTGGTGAGCCAACTGATCGTCAAAAGTCACTGGCAATTCAGGTTCTTGACATACCGTCTCAGGAGAGTATGACGACATACAATTTTTATGGGAAACCTGTTGATCAAATTCATTCTTTTCCATAACATCTGTTTTATCTGAGTTGCCCACAGCTACTTGACTTTCATTCTCGGAGGCTCGGCCAGTAGTTTTTGTGACAAGCTCTGAGATTCTAACCTGTGCAAGGCTTGCTGCTGCACGTGCAGCTGCAGCAGCACGCTCAGCAGTTTCAGCAGCGGTGTGTGCAGCAGCCAATACATCATCCAAATCTACTTTGATTTCACTTTTTGTCTGTGAAAGAGATGGAGTTGGCTCAGCAAAAGAGGGTAGTGGTTCAGGAGATTTAAGAGAGATTGAGCCAGTAGCTGGTGGTGGGGGAGAAACAAATGGGACAAATTGTTTGTTTTCTTTAGCATCAAGTGTAAAACTTGGTGGTGTGTGTGAGGAAGCAATGGATGGCAGGGGAGCCACTACATTAGATTCCGAATATGAATCAAGATGTGGCTCAACATCTGAAGAAGTAATTACAGTTCTATGATTAAACGGCAAGTCACATGGTGGTGGAATAGGCAGAGTTGGGACCGCTTCAGAACTGGATGCAGAGTTGGGATTTATGGTATCAGGAGCTGGTGGAACAATATGGCTTGGATGAAGTGAAACTTTTGGAACTTCAGGAAGATCTAATGAATCAAAGCCTGTATCAGATTCAGGTTCGGGCTCGTGCTCTTTATGAATTGCATCAGTTGTGAAAGACATTGAATCATCACATTTTTCTTTGGGGAGGGGCAAAGTAGATCCACCGATGAAGTGGGCGGGACCATTCTGAAATAGAACGATTGCCAATAAGTCAAACAGTAAATATAATAATACCTCAAGTAACTGTGTACGTGATTTCATCCTACCAATAAGTCTTCATGCGGCTTGAGAAACTCAGCCTCAGTGGAATCCGGATCCCATTCCAAATCATGCTCTTCTGCAATTTCCTTCAGCAACTTCATTTTGACCTCCACTGACGGAGCACGAACAGAAAGCAACTCAATTATCTGGAAGAATATTATAACCATAAAAATATGTCACTGGCTCTGGGCATGAAGACAAAGGGCAGAAAGACTTTCACATTTTGCTTTGCCAATGTTATAATACCTGGCGATTCACCCCACAATCTGGCAAAAGTTCAGACGCAGCACTAACAAACTCCTTGCCATATTTACCAGCAAATTGCATTTGGACCTGTTGTAGTTCAGGCAAGTCTGAGCACCTTGGAGCAGCAAAACAGATGCTAGAAATTGCTTCTTTCAAGTCCAAAGGGCATTCCCTGAAATTAACTTCAACATCAGTAAAAAATTTACTTGAGCTTCTTATTGGCTAAAAGTAGGCTGCAATACGTGTAGTCCTGGCTTAAGCTTGCAAACCCATTCAGGTTTGGCTTGATGAGGGCTCGATTTGAACTTTTAACAGCCAAAAATGAGATTAGTGAGCTCAGTCTAGTTTGGCTTGATAACAGCTCATTCATATGACATTCTTTACTATAAAATACCTCAAGTGAATTTTATATTACAAGGGGTTAAAGTACTCATGACTACCTAAAACAAGAAGTATCCATAACTCTATGACAAAGTCATGCACAAACTGTCCATTAATATGTCATACCCAGGACGGACCAGTTGCTATAACATATTTCATTTATTTTTCCAGTACATATTGTAGTGGTGTATATTACTGTATTTCAATATGTGAGAGGATTCATCCCACCTTTACATTAAAAAAAACAAAGGGGTTGTTTAGTTCCACACCTGTTACAAAGTCCTATAGGAGTACAAGAGCCAGAAACTAGAGCCCCATTAGAAAGAATGATCGTGACAATGTTGACAGGGACTGAAGTGCACCAGATGCATGTTGCTTGATGATGGGTGTGCAGTAGCATTAAATACTATACTATTGGTTCTAATCTGAGATTAAAATAAACGAGCTGAGCCATGACAGGCAGAATGTGTATAACCTTCTTCTTCTTTTTTTGCTCAAGTAATACCCATGCTTTTCCAATTGACAGCAATGAACACTGTGTCTCAAACTGTGGGTTATGAGATGTCACAAAATTATAGCAGCAGAAACAAACAAATCATATATGCAAAAGGGACACCATGTGGTACATGCATGTTAATTCTGCATGAAGAGTCAAAAACATTGATTGCAACGTATACAGAAACTACATACATGAAAGAAGCACCATGGCTTACAAGGATAGCGACTCTCTGCGAAGGTTCAAAAAATAACATTAAGAAATATTCACTAATAAATCAGTCTTAAGCACACTTTTTCTCAGCATCAAATGCAACACAAAAGGATCTGAAAACTACAAGACATGTGGGAAGAAAAAAGGGCTACAAGCCTACCAGTCACAGGTTTCAGTAGCCCAGTTACTCTCACCACAAAGCTTCTCAAAATAAGTAGAAGCTATATAATCCATGGTTCGTCAAAGATCAAATAACAGTGAGAACGTGCATGCATTTACATGCAAGCCAGTTCTTCATTTTCTTCTCTACTCTCTCTCAAGCACAGACCAGTTCCTCAGTTTTCTTCTCTATGTTATCTCTCAAGCACAAACTAGAATTTGTGATTTCCAAGGTCTAAAAGTGTGCGACATGAAAATGAGGTAGTTTTGCCTTTGTTAGGTGAGGCATAAGCCACAAGGTATATGAGGTGTAAGCCTCAATTTCTTGGAACATAATGTTATAAATATACCAAAGACGTATTTAGATACAAGCCGGTTCTTCATTTTTCTTCTCTGTTCTTTATTCTTTCTCTCAAGCACAAACCAGTTCCTTAGTTTTCTTCTCTATTCTATTTCTCAAGCACAAACTACACTTGTGATTTCCAAGGTTTAAAAGTGTGTGATGCAAAAATGAGGTGGTTTTTACCTTGCAAGGTGAGGCATAAGCCTCAAGGTGTATGAGGTGCAAGCCTCAACTTTCTTGGGACATAATGTTATAAATATACCAAATGCATCAAGAATTCTATAGTACAATAAAGTCAACTAACATATTAAAAGGCTACTGAAATATATCCATATGATTATAAAAATTAAAGACTAATTCTTAATATTCAAAAGTCGTATCAGGAAATGCCAAATATCATCAACAAACCTCTTATGATTAAAAGAAACCTCTAAGTTCATTCAACATGAAAATAAAGATTACCAATTAAAGTTATTACTGAACTAGAAGAACCTGTTTCTTATTAACAAATGAAGAAATAATTGTATCCTGTGTGTACCTCTAATTGGAAGATCATATGACAGGTAAGTTCAATTGTATTTTCTTGGTTTTAGAAATGAAAAAGAAGATAACCCTTGTGTTTCCTCAACTTACAGTTCACTAACATGACAAAATGTGAAAACAGATGCATTAGGACTAGAAAACCAACAAAACAGTAGAGACTTACACTAAACCACCAAAAATTGTTACAAAGGTGAGGAGAACCGCTTCAATGTGCTAGACTATTGCCACTTGCGACACAGGTTCAAAGTCTTGTGCAATTGAATCCATGTGGACCTTAAACCTCACATTCACAAGGTGAGGCATGAGGTGGAAGCCTTGGAGCACATGACACATACACCTAAACATGGCAATGCACCGAATAACGAAAATTATTGAGGCAGAAGACTTGAGGGGAAAAGTCGTGCCTTGCCTTGAGACTAAGCCTTTGGCCTTGACGTGTAACCTTGTTGTTGTCACAGTGCTGACCCATTAGACAAACTTTTTCCTTCCCTTAATTTGTGATGAGTGAAACAATAATTTACCTCGCAATCTTAAGAGCTTACCCATCAATGCGCTCTTGACTTGCTCCAACTCATGTGTACGTAGGCTGGACCCTAGAAGAAAAGCCCAAAATCTGTCATCCTACCCAAAATATCACATCCTAGCCCAATAATGGAGAAGTTGACCATCAGCTCTTAATGGGATTTACACTGACAAACTATATCACAGGTTTCCTAAACTTTCCTTCAGCAAGACGTTAGCATCATATCTACATTGCCTTCACCACCATAATCTTCACAAGAAATAGGTAATCTTGTCAAACACATCTGGTGTTCCCACACAGATATGTTTTGAATTCAAGGGAAAGATCACGAGTCTTGCTAAAGGAGAGGACACACTAGCTATCACTCCAGACAACCTATTTCCAACTTACACCAGCTACTTCTTTGAACTCAAGTCGATTTGCCAAGAATTGAAAAACTAACAAGCCTATATAAGAAGCAATAACAACAACAACAAATAATAACGAGAAGTCAACAACAACAACGTCAACGCGATCAAGGGAGTGTTAATTCATATACCGTTGCGATTCAATGATGGGAAGACGGACAGCAACGAGCTCGCAGAAGAGCTCAATGATCTCCTGCGCCGCCATCATGTTCTCTTCCCTAATAATGTGCTCCACCTAATTCAGTCGACCAATCGAACAGACGAATAAGGTAATCAACACCATACACACACACACACATACACACACAAAACAATTTTTGTTTCAAAAAGGAAGAGGAGATATGGCTGGCATCATTAGGCGTACCCGTATCCTAGCGGTGGCCTCCTGCCCAGTCTCAAGCAGCTTGGCGATGTCCTTCCTCATCTGCTTGATCTGCATCTCCCTCCTGTTCCGGAGCAACTTTATCCGCGGTATCGTCAGCTTCAGCAGCGTCTTGCTGATGTTGTATACAAAGAAGTAGAAGAATTAGACAACACAAACCAAAAAACAAAGGAACCAAAAATGAAAAAAACACTGTGAATTCAGTTCGAAAAAGTGAGAGGCAAAAGAATTGATGAAAAACCATCTTGCTGCCTTGAAGAAACCCTTGTTGAAGAAGGCGTCGAGCATCGACATGGCGGTAAGAGATACCAGATCTGGAGAGGAAGCCAAATACGGGGATCGATAGAGGGGAACTTTCTATCTAATCATCCACTTCATCTATTTATAAGAGAAAAAGAAAAGCTCCGCTCCCAGCCCCAACGAATCCACCACGCCTGTTTGTCCGCAACTGCAAGCGCGCCGTTCGTCGTCACGTTGTATCGTAAGTTTCCTTCGCCACAAAGGAATTAGAACGGGAGT